>JAODAL010008315.1:0-118577 GCA_025379985.1 Phyllomedusa bahiana | reverse complement strand
ACCATGCTTTCACCTCATAATTCCAAGAAGTTTACTGCCACTTATACGGGTGGCACGACATATGACGCTCTGCGCAAGGATGTCCCACCTTCAGCCCCAGGGACATCACGGGGTTACTCTGACCCCCTCCAACCCACATATCTTTTCCTTTGTAGACTTCTCCCACACACGATATCTTACACGTGCCCACTGGGCACGCTGCACATTTCGGGCCCCACATAAGCGGGAAAACCCGGTTTGGACCCCTGCAACCACACTATTCCCCAAGGCTTAATGACAGCCCCCCCTTCAAGGTTACACCCCACCATGGCCTAAAGGGGCCCCCTGAACAAAACCTCTACCTGTTGGTCTGCGGATCATAAGAGCCCCAAACTTTCTTCCTCCCGGGCCTCTGGTCCTCCCGACCATCTCCTGTCTTTTAGGGTCAGATCACCTCAAATTTCCCCCGAACCTTGAAGCTCCGCCTCTTGGCTACTAACTGTCATTTGGGTTTTCCTATGAGAGGAAATTATTACCTACGCCCAACCTCATGTGATCCCCCCGCCAGTAGACCGACTGGGAGAGAACAAACCACTCGCCCCCCTAACTTAGGTCGTGGTCAGGGGGTTTTTACAGAAATCGCAACCTCAAGGAAACCCCTCCGATAACCTCAGCCCCCTTACCAGGTCATTTAAAATGTCTGGGACCCCTTTCCTCCATCACAGAATTACAGCAGTGGAAGCCCTCTTCATGCCTTTTTCCGTTTTTTTCCCCAAAAACCTTGCATGACTACGGGGTCGCTGGCACCACATAAAATTAAACAGCCCCACGGGTAAATTTTGACTTGTGGTGACCACTTGAGAGTTTAATTGCATTACGGGGGCCCCCCCAAACTGTGTCTGCTCTGCCCCCAGGACCTCCCCCAATCTCAGAGAAACAACCCCCCTGTGCACCGTTTTTACATGCCCCTTTAGCACAGACCCGGGGCGAAAAGTGGGGAGTTTGTTCCTTCCCATCCCCCACAGCCACTCTAAGGAGAACCCCTTTCTTTTTGGGTCATTCCTGTATCTTGCCACCTTTAGGGCAGCCGGCCAACCTCCTTTGGGGTCCCCAAACTAAACCAACCTGGCTGTGTTACATTAGGTAACTCATCCCCTTTCCAACCCAGTAGGGGCGGGCAACAGGGGGGCTGGACAAAGCACCCACTAAAGTCATCCCCAGCACGGGACATAACTTATCTTTACTTTTTTCCCCCCAAAAAAACCTTGAGGAAAGATTTACCCCTTCGTTTAACCCCCCTCCTCTTCCCATCGGGGGTTTTAAACATCCCCCCCCCCCTTCATTTGGGTTTAGCATACACCCCCCCAGTAGTTTAGCACTCACTCTCCTGTCCACTGCATCTTTGTGACCCCCATAAAGTAGGAAATATAGCAGAAAAAGGGGAAAATTTCTAAAAGGGGGACACAAGACGCAACTTTTCTCTTCCCCCTTATATGTCCACTTTGGATCTCCATCACAGATCACTGCTCGGGACGGGCACAATTTTTTTTTGAAACGTATTATCCCTCTCTTTTGAACAATAAACATCACCCGTCTCGTGCACAGACCCCTACAGCATCCCCCCCACCCGAACTAAGACTCTTCACAGATTTTTTTTTCCCCTTGGGTAACTAAAAAGCACTTACATCATGTTCCCTCAGAATGGTAGCAAAACCCCTCATACACAGCAGCAGAGCAATCACTTTCCCCGGGAAGCTGTTTCTCTATCAGCAACACACTTGCAATTCCCTTTAAAACAGGCAAATCTCTCTGGACCAACAAGCAAACAAAGCGTGGCACCCCCTCACGGGACACACCCCATTAACCTAGTCCCCCACATTGGGGAGAGGAATTTTTTCCCGGATTCTCCATCCCTTTTGCGGGTCACACTAAAAACAGGAAGGCCCCTCCTGGAACAAAGCAGTCGCACAAAAGGGCTATCCTTCCCGTCACGCATTACTTGCGACTTGCAGGTACTACCCGGGACCATTGTTTGCTGGGGTTTTCTGGGGGACACCTTTATAACTGATCCCCCCACACATCACCCCCCACTGTAGCGCACCAATTCCCTTCCCCCAACAGGGGGATGAAAAAACACTTGTTGCAAAGGGGGAACCCATTTTGGGTTTCCCCCGGGAACTGTATTGGTAACCCATTTCTCCATGTGACAACCACCCAAACACACCATCCCCGCACTATTTAGCACGTTAACCCCAACCTCAAGGGGCCACTTGGGCCTGTCTGTTTTTTAACGGAGGTGGCAAATTTTCAAACAAACTCAACGGGATTAACTTCACATCTGGCTCTGACCCAAGGGGGAACCTGAGCTGTTTTGCTCACAACTCAACCCCTTGTTCACAAGCTACAAAACCCCTATGTTTAGCACTATTTCCAACTTGGCCTTATACAGCTGCTCTGGGACCCATCTCCCCTCCCCTTCTCATTAGTGGCACTGACATTTATTAAAGACACATTTTTTCCTTATTGAAAATTTTCCCAAAAGACCCCCTTCAGATGAGTCACAAACAAAAGCCAGAAGACTTTTTCAAAATACAGAAACACATCTCCTTGGCAACTTTTTTGGGGACCCAACTTTTCAGGGGCGCTTTCCGGAAACGTCACCCGCTTTTCCTGGCCCGCTCCCCCTCTCCCCAAAACGGCCAGAAAAAGGGGAAAGTCATTGCCCAGGATGAACTCCACCTGCAACTCTTCAATACCTGAAGCAGATGATCCACAGTTCCCGACGGGGCACAAAACGTTGGCCAAGTCTTAAGCACCCATTTTTCTCAAAAGGGAAGGCTTCGGGTGCACCTGGAGACCCCTGGGACAGCAATCCACCCTTGGGGATCCCCCACCCCAAAATCCTGGTTCTTGCGGCACCTCCTTTGGCGGGACCTACAGCTGCTCCCGTCGTGGGCTGGTTGCCCCTGGGACGGCCATCCCATGAATCTGTCGCTCCATCAAT
Source organism: Phyllomedusa bahiana (assembly GCA_025379985.1). NCBI lineage: Eukaryota > Metazoa > Chordata > Amphibia > Anura > Hylidae > Phyllomedusa > Phyllomedusa bahiana. Next base: position 115,594 of record JAODAL010008315.1, on the reverse strand, counting down.
TCCGGGGAAAACTCCTGTCGGCAAGGGATGCTCGTTGGGGCCCTTTTCTGCTGGCCTGGGGGAAACAGTCTTCTTTTTTTCGGATTTAAACCCCCTCAACCCAGAATCCTTTTTTAAATTTGAGGAACTGGGGTTTCCCAAGGGGCACGCCCCAAAAAGCTCTCTGGGGTTTTTTTCCAGTAAGACACGGCCCCAGGACATCTACCCACTTGCTCTGGCATCTCCCGTGAACCGCAAACCCGCTCAAAGGCCCAAAAGGTAGGCCACTATATCTTCCCACAGCATTTTTTCCCCCAATTGCCGTGCTTACCCAAGGCACAAGGAAGAAAAACCCACAAAAAAGTCTTTCAAAACACAGCGTCGTCTGTTTCAGGTGTTCTCTTTTAGCAGGGACTGATTCAAATCAGGCCTCCAGCCTGTTTTTTAAAAACTTGCTGCAACACCACTTTGCAGGGTTCACAAACGCCAAATTTAGGGACCCCGTTTGGGCCCCCCCTTTTGCCCCTTTCGCCCTCTTGCCCATTCGGCCTTATGCCCACGCATCCTCCACCAAATTTTTTGCAACTACATCCTCCGGCTGCCATCTTGGGTCATCCCAGGGGATATTACAACAGAAATTATATTTTACCATACCCCAGAGATTATTAAATTACACACTGTACCCCAGAGACTAACTATATTAGACAAGGTACCCCAGAAGTTGTGTGTTTATATTTTTGACAACTCCTGCCCCCCCGGGCCCCCCACTTGGATCGTCCAGGGGATATTTCCCCCTTGGCCGCCGTCCTTTGGTAACGGTTTGGGACTTTCACACAGGGCAAATTGGACACCCGGGGTTTCTTTCTTTGGGCCCCCTCCGCCCTTTTTTCCTTTTGCTGCCACTTTTGTAACAGAAAAAAAAAAAGGTAAACAAAAACCCCGGCCCTTACCACTCACCAAGTCCCTCTCTACATAGGGGGCCCGGACCAAATCTCCACTGGTTTAGGCTTCAAGGGGCAGCCCCCCCCTGCTGGCCCCAACCTTGGGGTTAAAAAGCCTTCCTCAGCCTTCGCCCCCCCATTTCCAGGAAGCGAATAAACCCCCCCCGTAACCTGAAGGCCCAAGCCTTTTTTGGAAAACCGAGCCCCATCCAAAATCCTGGGCCTGGACCATGGGGGTCTGGAACGGGGGAAAAAACCCCCACCCATCTGCAGTTGTTCCGGGAAGGCCACCCTTAATGGTGGACATTAGCCATGCTAGGTACAAGTTCGCAAACTAATGCTGCTGACCGGACAATACCTGGCTTCCCCCCACTGAGACCAGGCTCTCGGTGGCACGTACGCCACCTAGTGGCAGAAATAGGTAACTACCTGTAGTTGCCCTGTCACAATATATACACACATATTGAACATAGACACACTACACACTTAGCATGGGTTCACATGACGGTTTTTCGGCACTGATAATTTAATTTGCTTGTGGGAAATTCGGCACTTGCAAACAAAGAATTCTGATGAGCAAACGACCCAGACTGCCCGAGGCAGATTTCCCCCTCCTATCAATTAGTGCTGTTAGAGCATAAAACACCTTGAATTCTTTGTAGGCGCTGACAGTACGTGCCGAAAATAGTCAAGTAAAATCGGTGTCATCTAAACAACACTGATTTTACATAGGGTATAATGTAAATCAGTTTCCTGTTGGATTGAACGCCGGTTCTGAAGCAGATCCAGCACTGAATCCGACCCAGAATCAGCATTTATATCTTCCGTGTGAACGTACCTTAAGGTATATTCACAAGGCGTTTTAGTGGGCGTACTGTGCGCTTGCTATATGCGGGTGTCTTAGAAGTATGCGCCTGGCCAGTCCCACACTTGTTAAAATGCTGGGGGCCGACTCCTTTTTACTTTCATTTCCCTGGTGCGTGAGTGCAAGGAAGAAGTGACATGGGTAGACACAAAGGCTGGTACAGTATATACACATCTCACATATACAGTACATACCCTACTCACATGCACACACAACGCCTAGCACCTTTGTCCCCTCTTTACCTGTCTCCTGTAGTCTGGTGCACTTGGCATTCAATAAGAGCTTCTCTTCTTCTCTAATGAGGGCTGAGCATAGGGGAAGTGGTATACAATGGGAGGGAAAGATACATCCCCAAATACAGAGTGTGCTGGACTGTGAGCAGCGTTCTGATTGGTGAAGCAGCCCCTGCTGAATCCTACTCTACCAATCAGTACTGCTCTCACTCTGTACTGACACTTGAGGCTGCTACCTACACTGTCCTCCCAAGATGCACAGAAATATAGGAGGCAAAGGGTTAACTTCTTCCTCCTCTGTTCTCTACTCTCCCCACTTACCGTATTCTCATGCTTTCCTATGGATTATTTTTTATTGAAGTAGCTAAAAAGTGGGGGGGGACGGACCGTTCCCCACCTAGAAAAAAGTGTGTGTGTGTGTGGGGGGGGGGGACCAGTCCCCTCCATAACCCCCTAAAGTTACACCTATGATTAACACAAATGTAATGATGTCATATAGAAAATAAAAAAGATATACAAACTGACAAAGGACTAACCAAAATAGAAAACAGACCATACAAGACTATATGCAAAAGGAAATATACTCACAGCATAGCATCAAGCTATTGATAATTACGTAGCTACTCATGACAAAAAACGTCATGTAATGCAATATGTAAAAAAGTCTCTGTAGCATATGCATCAATTTATATGATGGTCATAGGACAATCACAGTAATTTTTGCTACAAATCTACTGTGGGTGTAAATTTACCCTAATAATCTGTGTATATGGTAACAATGATTAAATCGCTCACATGTTATCCTTATATGACCTACATAGCACTTTCCCAGATCTAATTACAGTGATGGAAAGGCAATACTTATAGCAGGGATTTATTCTGCAAAGGTGAGAACAGTTTATCCTGATTTCCTACAAAAAAATTCTACAAGTAAATCCCAGCTCAGACCGACATCCTGGTAATTAATTACCCAGCCTCTTCTTTTGCTCTATGTGAGTGCAGGTTAACAAGTCAATGAGTAAATGAAATAAATCCTAAAGAAAGCTATACATACCTAGCATGCTCGGCTCAAATATTTCAAGAATGCAGCAGTTCTTAGTAGGTGAAGCATATGTTTTATGTATGTAAAGAGATGTTTCTAATTTTACATTTTTTATTGCAACTGAGAATTGTCTTGATAAGAGAAATTTTTCTCAGTCTGATGGTAACACTGTTCTTGGTCTATACTTACAGCTCTTTTAGTTTTCTCGTAAATGTAAAGCGAATCTCCACCTTTGAAGAGCAAGTTATTTCAAGGTTCAACATTCTGTGCGGATTTATTTCCTAATAGATATTTATAGCATATGCAGCTCGTTTTCTGCTACAGAGCTTCAAATGCTTTATAAAGATACATGATAAAATTTTGTCTGTCTACTGCAAATTGTTTTATTAATGAGTCCAATATACAAACCAGAGGTGGGCAAATTTGGTATTCAAGATCTACAACAATAACATGTTACTCAGTACTTTCCATAGACGGTTCCCATGCACTTGGCTCTGCCATATGCTTGGAGACTGTACAGCAGTGCATAGATATTGTATGATATCTGAGAACCAGTCTTTGTATGCTTCTACATATACTCCAACACACTATATACAGTGAAAAGTGACTAATACGTGATGTTTCGGTCACAGGAGACCTTTTTCAAATAGTCACTGAAAGATAAAAAATATAAAACAAAAATAGAATAAGAAGTACATAAATGAAAACATATGGTGACATAAAGATTAAATATACGACTTAAATTGTACATACCCAACATAAAAAACTTGCTGTAATTAAATATCAATATTAATTTAAATATAATACAAACATAGATAATTTGCAAGAGTACAAATATGCGGGATGACAAACCGATTACAAATACTTGGTAACATAGTCCCATAGCATGAAGGACACAAGTGATGACAAGGTGACAAAACAATATAACATATGTCCAACATAGGAGTTAAATTAACAGTATAGGGATTATATAATGATGCCACAGAGGTACCGATACTCCAGGAGCAGAGATTCCTGGGAGTAGTATGAGGCCACAGATAATAACAAAGGGGCAATCTGATAAAAATGGATAATGATAACTTATGGAGTTATCACACATGATGGTGAATGCACTCCGACTTTAATGCCCTATTACACCCTATAAAGAAAATTCATTATCATGAGTAGAGAGTAGCGTAGATACAAGGAAAGGGCCAGTAGCCCAAATGGGTAAAGAGCCAGTGTGAAAGGTGTAGTGTGAAGGCGAGGTAAATATAAATAGAACCCATAACGTGAGAAACAGGAAGTGGATCCAAAGTGAGGCGCCGAATGTGGCGCGTGTGCGGAAGTGAAGACAGGCCAAGTGTGAGCAAGGGCATGCGCCGCGTCGCGATGCAGACAGAGAGACTGAAGCTAAAACATTGAAGAGAACAGCGCAGTCAATCTACCAAGTAAGAAAAGACAAGGGCAATGAAATAGACAGGCAAAACAAGGATGATATAGATAAAAGAAAAAGGGGGGAGAATAAAAAGTAATATGCCAAAATTTTACTGTTAATTTAACTCCTATGTTGGACATATGTTATTTTGTTTTGTCACCTTGTCATCACTTGTGTCCTTCATGCTATGGGATCTATGTACCAGTATTTTGTAATCGGTTTGTCATCCCGCATATTTGTACTCTTGCAAATTATCTATGTTTGTATCATATTTGAATTAATATTGATACTTAATTACAGCAAGTTTTTTATGTTGGGTATGTACAATGTAAATCGTATATTTAATCTTTATGTCACCATTAGTGTTGAGCGATTGCGTTGGCTATCGAGATCGATCGATAGTCGATAGTCGGCCGCTATCGATAAGGTTTTTCGATTAGTGAGCATCGATTATGAGCGATTACATTAAGTCTATGGGGAGCAACAAACACCTTCATATTACACCCAACAAGGCTGGAGAAGCTGAAATTACATCCACCAACAGTCAAATGGATAACGTGATACATCTTAGGCAACACACTTAGGTTATAAAAGTCACAGAAAAAAAGTCACAGACCATTTACTATCCCTGTCTCTGTACCACATGCCTGACCATAAAACCGCATCCACCCACAAGATTAAAAAGTCCAGAAGGCAGTTGGATTTGATCCATCATGTTACTTGAACTGGACATTGAATTATCCCTGTCTGGAACGCGCATAGCCCGAAAACCTGCATGACCCCCACATTTAAAAAGTGCCGTGAAAAAGGAGTCTTACAACCACCATTTTAGTTGAACTGGAACATTGACTATACCTGTCCTGGGCACAGGCATAAGCCCCAAACCTGCATGACCCCCACATTTAAAAAGTGCCGGAAAAAGGAGTCTGTCAAAACACCATTTTAGTTTCACTGGACATTGGACTATTCCTGTCCTGGGCCACAGCATGAGCCCCAAACCTGCTGACCCCCACATTTAAAAAGTGCCGAGAAAAAGGAGTCTTTCAACACCATTGTAGTTGACTGAACAATGAACTTATCTGTCCTGGTGCCACAGACATGAGCCCCAAACCTGCATGACCCCCACATTTAAAAAGTGCAGGAAAAGGAGTCTTTCAAACACCTCTTTTTAGTTGAACTGAACATTGACTATACCTGTCCTGGGGCCACAGCATGAGCCCGAACCTGCATGACCCCCACATTTAAAAAAAGTGACGGGGAAAAAGGAGTCTTTCAACCACCATTTTAGTTTCATGGACATTGAATATACCTGTCCTGGGCCACGCATGAGCCCAAACCTGCATGACCCCACATTAAAAGTGACGGAAAAAAAGGAGGTCTTTCAACCAACCATTTTAGTTGAAATGGACATTGGACTATACCTGTCCTGGGGCCACAGCATGAGCCCAAACTGCATGACCCCACATTTAAAAAGTGCCCGGAAAAAGGAGTCTTTACACCTCCATTTTAGTTTCACTGGACATTGATATACCTGTCCTGGGCCACAGCTGAGCCCAAACCTTGCAGGACCCCCACATTTAAAAAGTGCCGGAAAAAGGAGTCTTTCAACCACCATTTTTAGTTGAAAAACATGGACATTGACTATAACTGTCCTGGGCCAACAGCATGGGACCAGGGCCGGAGTTACAGTGGGGTGCGGTGAAAGCCCAGGCTGGCGTCTGTCATCTATTAAAACGCAGGTTAAAAATGCCCTGATGCAGCAGCCAACGAAAACTGTCGTGCTGGAAGCTGAGTGCGGAAGCGGAAGTGTGAGAACTCCAGCCTTCCTCTGTACACAGTCAATTACATGGGTTAGCGCTTGCCCACTCGTATGAGTGTGGACCAATGAGGTCACTTGGAAATACTGGTGGTTAAACCGCTCCTGGTTACACCCAGGTACCCTTTATCTTGGCATTCTTTATTCTCATTTTACTCAACGTGCTGGAGGAAATGGTCTCTGTACTTTGTTCTATGTCCCCATGCTCCATACTCCATTGTCTCTGAATAACTACATCTGGTCAAGTTTTCCTGTAACTCCCTTGTACAATTCAGAGGGAATTTTTTTACAGCTATCTTTGTACATGAAGTTTTTTAGTACTTTAATTCTAGAAAACACATTTTAAAAATAGGATGGAATCCCACCATGTCTTTGTTTCTTTTTTTTTCATTGATTAAATGGGTTGTCTCAATACAGGGATTGATAGACTATGTTAAAGGATCTTGCAAAAACAAGTCATTTTGCAATATGTGTCCCATTAACAGTGTCTACTATTCCTGTTTCTGGACAGACCATCTCCCTTGAGCCACTCTTGACAATTGTGAAGAACAAATGTCCGGTTAGAAAACAACATTTTTAGCAATAGGACCTGTAGTATAGCTGCATGTCACAGCAAATGCCCCAAAAATTCAAAGCATGAACCTTGAGACACTTTGGTCAATTGTGAAGAACAAATGTCTGTTAGGAAACAACATTTTGTTTTAAATAGGGACCTGTAGTATTGCTGCATTCAAAGGCAGCATGACCCAAAAATTATAAAAATGACTTCTCAGCCACTGTTAAAAATTGTGAGGGAGAAATGCCACTTAGAAGCCACATTTCTGTTCAAAGGACCATAATTATAGCTGCCTTCTTTTTTTTTTCCACTTATCTCACAGAACTTGACCCCAAAAAATTATAAAAAATGATTCTCAGCCACTGTTAAAAATGTGAGGAGAAATTGCCATTTACGAAGTCACATTTCTGTTCCAAAGGACCATGATTATTGTGCATCTCACAGCAAACATGACTCAAACCATTGACAATGCGAAAAACTTCTTAAGATAAGTGGTAAATGGAATTACGGTGTTGTCATGAACCTGCTGTTCTTTTACAGTCTCTCAAAGCAATAACAGCAAAATGAAACTGTTGGGAAATAGAGAATAAAGAAATTTCAGTAAGAAATGATATTTTAAAAAAAAGGTTTTCAAGAGGCACATTTCTGTTTGAAAAGGAATGTCGAAAAACAAGGTTTTTTTTTTTTTTTTTTAGATGGCAACTAATCGGTGACTCGGCATTGGGGCCACAACATCATCAGAGATCCATGGCGGATTCATCTTGATGAAGTCAAACGATCCACATTATATCTGTGGAAAGCCGGATGCAGTTTGTCTGTATGACCTCCTCCAGCTGTGCTGAAGGTCCGCCAGATATGACGCTTGCTGCGGTGCAGGACAACACCTCTATGGCGTGACGAGCCAGCTCGGGCCATTGTCATTTTGGATACCAGAAGTCAATTGGGTCGGAACACATGCAAAAACGTCGGTGTTTGAGACGCAGATAGTCGGCACCATGATCTTAAGCTGATCTCTGATGTGGTTTGATGTGTGCCCTGCATGCATGCGTTGGTGAGGTGGTAAACAAAGGATGCCAGAGGTCACCATTAGGTTCTGCACCTTGCCTGCTGCTGCCGCTACGCCTATTGGCACTCTACTGCTGTCACGTCGCTGATGTTTGTTCCACGTGACATTTGGGGAAACGTTGAAGCAGATTGCATCAGATGTCTCGTTGGATCAATCAGGCATAGGTCTATTTCCTGCATTTTACTCTCTATTTGGGTGGGTGGAAGGAAAGTGCTGATTTTTGTTTTTGTACCGGGGATCCAGGCAGGGTGGCCACCCAGTAACATGTTGTCATTTTGTGGCCATTAATGCGAGGATCATGTGGGAGGAAATGGCATCAAGCTCTCATGTGAGAGATGGAGCCCTTGATTTCCCAAGCCTCTGGGTCGAGGGGGCACACTATAAGCAAACTATCTTCTCATCTTCCTCTCCGACCTCAATTTCACGCCAACCTCTTTCCAAGGCAGGGACGTCGGTAACAATCGGGTCTAGGAATACTCTCCTCCACCTCAGCGCCCACCCCCCCTGCCTCCGGCACAGCTTCAACACAGCTTCAACACAGCCCTGACTTGCCTGAGATGATGCACCCTCAGAGCTGATGCGCCACCTTGCACTTCCTCGGGACCCCGAACAATGCCTAATGAGGGACCGATGAAATTGTGAAACTGTCGGGCTTGTGGATTTGACGGAGAGAAAAAAGGCTCCGTCGTCCGCATCTGTGTCCGTCTCCTCCTCCGTCGCTGGCGGGACCTGTTGATTCCGAGAGTCCAACGATCGTTCAAGAACCAAGATCACCACAATGTCATGCTGACAAGGGCATTTTCCGCATGACCATTTTGGTGGATTCTTCAAAACTGGCAAGGGATGGTGCAGAGCTCTTTCACCTGCCTCCACTCTCGGTGGGTTCAACACCCCGAGGTCCGTACTGCTGCTTGTCAGGCCAGTGTCACTTCGTACTGCGTATGGCATTGCGCTGCTGCCAAACAATCGCTGGAGCATGTGGGAGGGTGGAATTTTCCAGGTCTTGCCACGTCAACAATGTAGACGGTTGACGGGGAGGGCCGAGGATGAAAGCCTGCAACGCAGCAGGCGGGACGAAGCAGGGTGCGACGGCGGAAGTGCAGAACTCAGACCTCGAGCTTCTTAAGCAGGGCAGTACCAGACCCGGGTAGCTTCTTTAGAAATGTTCTGGAGTCAAGTTCATGACATGTGCCAGAAGGGATGTTGCTCCTGGGCCTACGATCTTAAGGGCAGATTTCGCCCGTTATCGAACACCACCTTGCCTGGGCACAAGGTTCTTGTCACCCCAGCCAGCGCTCGGTCTCATTGCTTAGAGCCGTCCACAGCTCCTGACCTGTGTGTGGACGGTCTCCAAGGCAGATTAAGTTCAAACACGGCCTGGTGTCTCTGGGGCAACGTGATGCCACCAGAGGACCTTGGGGGAAAGAGGCCCTGACCATCCCTGCGGTTGTGAAGAGCGTGCGCCGATGCCTGAGAGCCACCATTCTCCCCAGAGACAATCCCAACCAGCTCACCCAGTGAGCTGTCACAGAGGATGAAGCGGCCTTGGCCGTTGCTTTACTAGTCCATGTGTCGGTTGTGAGATTGACTTTTTCGGACAAAGATTCAGACAACGCGCTCTGAAATTTTAGATGACAGTGGCTGGACAAGGGCAGGGACGCTTTCTGGCAAAGAAATGGCCTGCTCGGCATCTGGTATTGTGGCAAGCGAGGGCCATGACGTGCGGGAACCCATCTGTGTCCACCAGACGGAAAGGCAACATTTCCAAGGCCAAAAGACGGCAATGCCGAATTCAGGTTTTTGCTTTGGGATGGTTTGGGTTAAAAGTGTTTCTTCTGCTCCCAAACCTGGAAGACAGAAGGCTGCTGCTAGACTGGACGCTGTATGGCGTGCAGGGATCGTCAAACTGCGGAAGGAGAAGGGGTAGTGATGGGTCTCTGTGGTGCTGGTGGTACTCGGGCGACGGTGGGAGGCTGAAGTGGAGGCTGATCCCTCGATCATGGACTCTGAGAGACTGGGCAGCTGAGGAACGCTTGGTGGGTGGCGGAGGAGGAGGAGGCGGAGACAAAGGGTGTGACATGGTTGGAAGGCCTGGGTCGGTTGGCCTTTTTTGGCCAAGTGTCCCTCCATTTCAAACTCATGCATTCGCTGCATGTGACTAGACATGTTGGTGTGGTTAACCACTTAAGGTTCTTGCCTCTACTTATGCGTTTACGGCAAAGGGGCATTTGACATCGCTGGGTGAATCAGAGGCTTGTCTTTAAAGAAGCCCAGGCTTGAGAGGTCTGGACCTTTTGACGGCGATAAAAAAAAAAGGAGGAGCGGGTTTGCGCTTGACCGTGCGCTGGGGAATACATATCAGCGACTTCTGCGACCGCTCTCCCTTTTTGTGTGGGACCCGTATTGACACTACCCCATCGTCTTCCTCCTCGTCCACTGATGAAGCGCTCGCAGCAAATTCTGCGGAAAAGACCAGGATGGAGCCCGCAATGTCGTCATCATTCATCATTCATCAACACCTGGTGACTTGGTCGTCCTGACTTTCTGCATCCAGAAGCTGGCGGGCTACAAGCAAGCAAAGGGGCACTGCAAGGCGTTGCCGCCCCAGCCGGGATTTTTGCGATTGTCCGGCTTCCTTCACCTCCTCTGACTGGCATCAGTAACTAGGGCGTCCAGAGCAGACTAACTCCATCCTTTGATCTTTTAACATGCCTTCTGACCTCAACCGCCTTTTTTCATCAAGAGTGTCTTCAGACAATGGATTATTCCCACGTGTGTTGGGTACACGAGTTGACATTTGGGCTTGCTTCATGTTGGACGGATGATGATGATGTGATGACGCATTTTGTTGGCCGTGACTGCGAGGACGAGGAGGTAAGACTGTAGATGCAGGTTGCATTAACCATGAAGGACAGATTGGCGACGATGTTCGTTACTTAGATTCACAGGGCCTGACCCAGCGATGACAGGCCTGATGGTCCTGCAACTGACGATTCCGCAGGCATGCGTGTTGTCGCCAGCACTGGAAGGAGCACCTTTCTCGTACCTCTACCTCCATTGTGCTACCCCCTCATTGCTCGCTTAACCACCTGCATTTCGCCCATTGTTCAGTAAATATAAACTATTTGAGAAGTTATGAATAGTTTTGGAAAGTCTCTTATTAAAAGACGGCAAACACAGCATCTAAAATCCCTCTAATCACACAAAATTGCTGGATTCAAATTTAACTGCAAGTGTCTATCAAACTAAATCTGGATGGGCAAAAGTCCAAAAAAAAAGTATCTGTTATGTTTTGTATAATAAAACGGTATTTTTTGCACTTTCAAATTCACCTGTGGTGAATATGGAATTGCTGTTTTATGATTTACGTAGATGCCTGCCGTCAATGAACAGTGCTGGGGCGCAAAAGTCAAAAAACATGTAAACTGTTATGTTTTGATATAATAAATGGTATTTTTTGCACCTTTCAATTACCTGTGGTGAATATAGAATTGCTGTTTTTAAGATTTACGTAGATGCTTCGCCAGATGAAACAGTGCTGGGTGAGCAAAAAGTCAAAAACACGTAAACTGTTATGTTTTGATATAATAAACGGTTATTTTTTGCACTTTCAATTCACCTGTGGTTAATATAGAATTGCTGTTTTAGATTTACGTATGAATGCTGCGTCAATGAACAGTGCGGGTGGGTGGCGCGGGTGGGTGGGTGGTGGGCTGGTGCGCAAAAGTCAAAAAACACGTAACCTGTTATGTTTTGATTAATAAACGGTATTTTTTGCACTTTCAGTTCACCTGTGGTGTATAGGGAATTGCTGTTTTATGATTTACGCTAGATGCTGCGTCAATGAACGTGTGGGTGCGCAAAAGTCAAAAAACACGTAACTGTTATGTTTTGATATAATAAACGGTATTTTTTGCACCTTTCAATTCACCGGGGGTGAATATTAAGAAATTGCTGTTTTAGATTTACGTAGATGCTGCGTCAATGACACAGTGCTGGGTGCGCAAAAGTCAAAAAAAACACGTAACTTTATGTTTTGATTTTTTAAAAATAAACGGTATTTTTTGCACCTTTCAATTCACCTTTGGTGAATATAGAATTGCTGTTTTAAGATTTACGTAGATGCTGCGGAATGACAGTGCTGGGTGGCAAAGTCAAAAAAACACGTAATGTTATGTTTTGATACAAATAAACAAGTATTTTATTGCACTTTAATTCACCTGTGGTGAAATAGAATTGCTGTTTTAAGATTTACGTAGATTGCTGCGGTCAATGGAACAGTGCTGGGTGCGCAAAAGTCAAAAAACAGTAACTGGGATGTTTTCGGTACGATACACGTATTTTGGCAACAAAACACCTGTGCTTGACATACAAGATTGCTGGATTGTAATTTAAGTGCAGGTGGATATATCAACTGTCACGGTGTAATGGGTAAAATTTGAACACTATCTGAAATGTATACGATAATAAGAAGTGGAGTTTTGCAGCTAAACAAAGAGACCTGCAGTTACTAGAAATGATGTTTATCCAATATAAGTTAGGATGCCCAATATCCAGCGAAATATTTCAATAGCAAAAATGTTAATAATAAAGATATTCCACTACATGTCTACACTAATGTCTTGGTGAACTTTATCCAGTGTTCTTTATAGATAGGCTTGTCTGTGTTCGCCCGCGGGGGCCCCCCCCCACTCCACGCCGTGAATTTACAGCGGTAGATGCTGCCTTAAAATAAAAACTCTGCTAACTACCATAAAATGTTCAAATCTATAATCTAACTAAATTGGAAGGATCACAGCTATTAGTAGAGGTTTCTCTGTGCAGAAAATAGACTAAAATTCGCTGAGCTGTTTGGCCAAAGGGACAGAGCGCAAAGTCCTATCCCTATGAGTGACGCTCAGAGACCCACTGAGGCTGAAACAGGGAAACGCTGTTCTATGTAAAACGAGGTCATGTGATTTTTCTAGCAATCGCAACCATACACATCCAGTCATGACGTCGCACCACAATCTCACCCTGCTCTATTCTGTAATCTCATTTGTTGGCCGCCAAAAAATTCAGGAAGCGCCGAAAATAGGGCTGATCTTATGATGGATGCACAGGATTTTAACCTTAATTATCGCATGATCTGGAAATTTCGATCACCATAAAAACCTTTCCGATTTCAACTTTGTCGATAAAAATCGCTCAACACTAGTCACCATATGTTTTCATTTATGTACTTCTTATTCTATTTTTGCTTTATATTTTTTTATCTTTCAGGGACTATTTGAAAAAGGTCTTCTTTGACCGAAACGTCACGTATTAGTCACTTTTCACTGTATATAGTGTGTTGGAGCCTGTGGGATACACTGAATAAATTTCACTTACGTTTGCAATAATTGGTGGAGTGCGATCATTTTTTCATGGGACTATGACTACTACTTTGATCAGCACCCGAAGTTGAAGGCAATAATTGTCTCTAGGTGCGCCTACCTGAATATATTTTTGCTTCTACATAGAGTCGATTGAGGCTGTATGGACCATAAACTTAGGGTCTCTGTGCAACAACACTGTGTGATCCAATATCTAATCATAGAATATGCTGTTACGTCTCTCAGAACAAGCTATCATTAATTGATAATCTTTAAATTCAACCCCTTAACTACTGGGCCACTGTGCAACCGCACAACGTCTTTGTATAAAAAAAAAATCAAAAAAAATCTTTACACTAACTTTTATAAGTGTTTTTAATCCAAAAAAAAAAGAATAAATCATCCAAAATGTCATATGAGCATAAAAAGAAAACATCCCAACAACCAGGTCATAGATTTAGCAATGATAGTGTAACGGATGCGGCGCACATACAGCATACATTGGAGCGCTGACTGCTGACATCCAGGTGTGGATCCTCTGTGATCACCGCAGGCGAGATGATATATGGAGACCACGCCAGGGTCTAAGGATCCCCTGGTCTTCACCGGAGCCCGCCGCAAAGCGGGACGGACTTAGCTGCGGGGACCCCCAGGTCGCTACCCCTGACATGGCTACCTGCGGTGACAGCCGAGGTGCAGGACAGGAACACAGACGGTGGTAGACAGGAACATAGGAAAACATATGCAGAGCAGGTTTAAACGTACACGTCCACAGGAACACAGCAGGATACAACATCAGGATAAAGCAGGTACTGGACAGGTGACTAGGCAGGATACAGCAGGTTAAGGAACAGGTGCCAAGGCAGGACACAGGACAAGTGCAGAGACAGCAGACACGACAACAGGAGACAGACAGGCAGATGGTCAGGAGCTCAGATGACTACAAAAAACTGGACCAGCATCTCAGGGGTTAAGTCCAGAGACACTGGCAGGAGCTCAATGGAAAGACTCAGCGCGAGACTGCAACAAACAGCAATGCAATGGACTGACCCTGAAGCACAGACAGGAACTTCCCCTTATAGCCAGGGGTCACAGGTCAAGAAGAAGTTGAACAGGACAGGGAACCTATAAAGGGCAGGAACTGCCACGCGCACCCTAGGAGGCACAGTGCACACACAGGATCCCAGGAAGCAACAGGAAGGCACGACACGCTCGCGGTCCATGGCAGGGGACCGTGTCGTGATCCGTGACAGATAGTGATACATTCACCTGAGTCCTATAAATCATGAAGCAGCCACTGACTAGGTCTCTATTTCCCTCTCAGATCGTCACATGCAGGGAGCAGAAGAAGACACTTGAAATCAAAATTAAGTCCTGCCAGAGACATTTTTTTTTAAGAATTGTTGTGTTGTTACTGAGAAGTATCAAAGATTAAATTATAATGTTGGCACAAAAAGGAGGTTGGGTTAAGAAATAAGTAAAAAATACTGTCAAACCAGCAATCAAATTATGCATAACTGTTTCCATTGGTGAAATATTCAAAAGTTTTGTCTAAATCTTTTATAAAGCATCTTTATAGGTGTCATACACATTAGAATGAAGTAGTTGATGGCTGATCAACAACTGCATGTAAAATAAAAATTGTCTGGTTAACGATTCTTAAGCCAACACAGCTATATATGTTTGTGTCCATTCTGACTGTTAAAATCCTACACACTGGCCAAACAGGATCTATAATACTGGGTGCAAGATGAATGATATTTCACTGGGAATATTCCTTAATGGTAACGTCCAAATGGTCTATTAGATGGTCAAGAACTTGCAACCATCAGTCATTTTTATTAACTTTGATCTAATGTGTATGTGTTTCTTTACCCTTTACTTTTTATCCTTACACACAAATAGCTACACACAAAAGATGATTGCTGGACCATCTTGCCTGCCACTTTCATAGACATATACACTCCGTTTGTTAATTTGTAAAGCGATAAGAAGATAAACTTTTGTCAGTCACATCTGGTAGTGTTTTTTCCTAAGTGAAATAAAGGATGTTAAAAGTGAACTACATTATGAAAGTACTTGGTGGAGTAACGTGTACATGAAATTGAGCCTTTTCAATACACTGTAGATGTTGGTTGTTTGATATAGCTGACACCTGTCTTCAGCCTCCAGACTCAAAGATTACTGTGGCATTTAAGTTAGAAGATGATTGGCAGAGATCACCTTCTGGTTTCAGGTTCAGAAACATGCCACCACCCTTCTGACCTGACCAGCGGCTTTTTTAATATGACTGGTAAGACCCAGGCTGGAATATGGGAGCGACCTTTCCCACCCATACTCTCTGGCCACTTCATAAAAAACTGTACCCAAACTACAGCAAAAAAGAACCACGCAGCAACAGAATGTTACTAGCACAATGCTGTCGGGTTTTCTATATCACCGAGGCCAGCCACCTCATTGACACATACCTTCCATAATGACTACACTTATTGCCTTTCTACAATATACATACACTACTCACAAAGAGTTAGGGATATCTGGCTTGTGGTTGAATATAAAATTTTTTGAATTTTTTTTAAATGAACTAAATGAGACCCTCTCTTAACAATGTTTCAGTACTTTTTGCACAACTTGCTGATCTCTAACAAGGAGCATAATGGCAAAATTCACAATTGGTGTTTGATCCCTGAATCGCTTAATAAATTTAGGGGATCAATTTGAATTGGGATTTACCAATTCAAATTGATACTGGTCAGGTATCTTTGCTGGTCATCTAGCACGTGATGTAAATGGTTACAAATGGTCTGACGTGACAATTGGTTGCCTCTCACCTCCTTTAAACGTGCTTAGAGTTGTGTGGCCTGCAGAAGCGGATTATAAATACCCCACGACTCCAGGCATGTTTAAGGGATTTGAGAGGCAACAAAGTGTCACGTTAGACCATTCGTAGTGTACCTGACCGTTACCAATTTGCATTGATAAATCCAAATTCAAATTGATCACCTAAGTTTACAGGGCAATTCTGGGATCAAACATCTGTTGTGAATTTTGCCAATAAGCTCATTGTTAGAGATCAGGTCTAATTTAGTTCAATTAAAAAAAATTTCAAGAAATGTTATGTTCATCCTGAAATTTCAACCAAAAGACAAATATCCTTAACTTTTTGTGAGTTTATATAATTGTATAATTATATATATATATATATATATAAAAAATATATATATATATATTAATAATATATATATATATATATGTCAAACCCCCTTTCCCTTTTACTGAAAAAAGCATGATATCACCTTATTTATCGCGCACCTTAGAGGCCATTAAAAAAAATGGCCAAAGCTAGAATTTATGTTTTTTTTTTTTTAACTATAGGTAGTAATAAAATCTATAAGGTGTATGTAACCTCACACAGGTCCACTGATGTAAAGATAAAAAAGTTATTTTTAAAATGAGTAAATATAAATTTGATATAACTGTAATTGCACTGACCTTCAGAATAAAATGTTACTTGTAGGTTATTGTAATTACGTTTTTTTCCTTCCGTTCAGCCCATATAAAAATGTTAACATTCTTTTTCTCAATATATTGTGTGTATACATTAAATGATACGATTAAAAAAAAATTTTTTTTTTTTACAGAAAACAAGTCCTCGCACTACTGTACTATGTCAACATGAACATAAAGAAGTGATGACTCTTGGAAGGCAGAGATGAAATCAACAAAAAGACCGCCACCACCAAAAATCACTGCTCACACTTCTATTCTTACACGTTACAACCTCTTTAATTAGGTTAAGCCAAATGTACAACTCAATATGGTCAAGATTCTCATGTCAGAGACCTGGACACTCTCTTGACCTAAGGCATACCAAGAAGGTTAACCATTCTGATTTACTGTTCAATAACAACCTTCATTTCTAAATTTAAGAACTTGCCTCCAAGTTCATGATAACAGAGACCTAAAACTTCTTTCATTGCCCTTCTTGTTCTCTCTTAATCCTTTGCCTAGCATGTTGAAGACAAACTATCACATATATACTTATGAGAGACAGGTTAATAAATGGAGTCCTTTTTCTTGCCTTCTGTCATCGCACTCTAAGGGTATGTCCACACGATGTACTGTGGAGCGTTAATACACGCGTACAAGTAGCAATACAGTGGCCTTCAGTTATAGTAACCTTAAACATGATACATTTGATTACACTAAATAAAAAATTATGGTACAACCATCACTACAGACAAGTCATGATGTATTAAAAAACAGAATTATAAGGGCAAACATAAATACAATTATTGAAGGGTATTGTGTTTTAGACAAATTAATTATATTGTGTATAAAACAATTGACTATTGTATCAATTTATTATGGTTTTCAAGATCAATGTTTGCTGATATCAAAATAGAAATCTTCATTGTTTACTTCCTGTGGCTAAAAATCTGTCTATGTCATGTGGTGAACACATCAGGACCTATTAACATACTGTAACTGTAACAAGCTGTGCAGCTTTATTTCTATCACATGACCAAATCAGACCTTTATTCTCTCAAAGTACACAAGTGTATTTTTAGTAAAAATACTTTAGTCTACAACATTTAAAAACCTGTCCAAGAGCTGACAAATCTGATTCTAAATCAGTAGGAATCCATAAGAATTCGTTGAGATACATCATACCTGTCATGGCTTATTATCGTGTGAACAGACCATAGATTACTTTGATTTTAGTTAAACAATCTGAAGACATTTTAGGTGAAGTTTTAGGTTTAGGTTTCCATGTGTGTCAGAAATTCAGTTTGAAATCTGTGTTGTAGAGTCCGTCAAAAATTATGGAAAAAATAGTGCAGCACGCAATGCTATTTTTTCCTTGAAAATGATGGTGACATTACAGACTCTATCATAGTCAATTGATATTTTGTTGAAGAAGGCCAAAAGGGACCATGAAGATCTCTAACCAAGCTATCACCATAATAAATAGCACAGGGGCTTCACAAGTTGTAACAAGCTTTTTAACAAAACTTTAAAGGGGTATTCCCACCAAAAATAAAGGAAAATAAATACTAGTACCAAATACATCACTGTTTCTATTCTGTTTCCTTTCAGATTTAGAGCAGTTCTTATCTCTTGCTTGTGTACACAAACTTCCTTAGGTTACTGATCATCTCTCTCTGCTCTCTTTGCTCCAGTTGCCCTGTCCGGGATGGTGACATCACTCTCTGCTGTGTCTTATTAGCAGAACAGTAGTCTGTCTATCTATGCTACTGGCAAGCTAACTCTTAGAGGTGTGTAGCCTTCTGCCCTACTGATTAAACCCTTCTATTAGCAATGTCCTTCTTAGAGCTAATATGGCAATCATTGCTGTAGAATTGCCCAAAACCTGAACAGGAAGTGGAAACCTGAAGCCGACTGTGAAAAGCAGGCTCTGTGAAACAGCAAGGTTAGAACACGCCTTTAAGAAAAGCAAAGCAAACATCTCTTCTGTCTTAAAGGGGTTGTCTCACTACAAGGATTGCTTTTTATTTTAAAGATCTTACAAAAACAAGTCACTTTGCAATACATGTCCATTAACAGTGTCCTACCTATTCCTAGATATCCCCTCAGGTCGCTATAGCTACAGACCTGTTCAATCTCTCATGATAGGCTGCCAGCACTGATTGCTATAGCTACAGACCTGGCTTCTACAGTAGCCTAGTAGAAGCGAGTAAACACACTCCTGAGTTCAAAATGAAACCAAGAAAACAGGAATCAGGTAAAGTGAATCAATGTAGTGAGACAACCCCTTTAAGATCCTGAAAAGGCCTTCTTAAAAGGGTCTCCAAAAAGTAAATATTGAGAGATACTTAAAGTTTTCAAACCTCCCTGCGATCCTTTATTTACATGGTCATTCACAACATGTATATGGGATTGGTTTTGTAATGCAAGATTACTTTTTGTATTGCTTTTAACTAATGTTTTATGATTTGTATTATCCCGCTACTCCCTATGCAAATGCTGAGGCATAAACAAGTATATACTGGGAAAATGTATTGATGACCTATTATTAGAAGAGTAAAAAAACACAGTTTGGCTATGCACATCCAAAAACATTTTTTGAAAAAAATAAGTATAGGTGCACACTGGAGAGGCAATAACATATATCTATTCCAAATGTCAGCGGCACACTATCAACTAAGAAAACATCAAAGGCATATAGGAATTTTTGAAAAATGCATTACTGCTAAGGATATATGAAAATTTGTGGTTCTTAGTTCACAATTTTGAACTAAGAACCCCAGTGTGCACCTATACTTATTTTTTTCAAAAACTGTTTTTGGATGTACATAGCCAAACTGTGTTTTTTTAGTCTGTATGAGGAGTGGCTGCCTCATTGGCTTTTTGCACTCCGCCCATCTCCATAGGTTTTAAATCAGTGCAGGATATTCAGTAGCTAGTCCTTTTCACTCCCTTAGGTGTTAGAGTTTGAAAAGGGTCCAAGAGAGGTAACGTTTTAGTGTTAGGACTCACCTGTGCTGGGAACCCCTTGACGCAATTGGGAGGTGAGCTTAAACACTTTTGATCAAAATTGTGAACTAAGAACCCCAAATTTTCATATATCCTTAGCAGTAATGCATTTTTCAAAAATTCCTATATGCCTTTGATGTTTTCTTAGTTGTACCGCTGACATTTGGAATAGATATCTATCATTAGAAGAGGTCATCAATGTGCAATTTCTGCTGGTCCCCCACTGATCAGGAGAATGGAGGCACAGAACAGTTTTGTGGGAAATAGTACATACTGCATACATACATACATTTCCTGCATTTATAAGCTTGTATAACTTTACAGTGAAGAGAAATTTTTTGGTAATCTTATATTAAGAGTGCAACTAGAATTTACACAGTCCCAAAGCAAGATGGGAAGGGTGTCACCAACTAGTGACAGGAAACTGAAACAGAAGGACAATTAGCAATAAGATAATGGGGCACATTTATTAAGGCAACTGGTGCAATTTACGCCAAAAATACACCACATCTGTCATGTGTTTTAGACAGTGTCTAGATACTTCTGTGCCTCATCCAACAAAAGGTAAAAGGGGCATGGTGCTTGGTCTTGCATCACATTGGGCACCAGAAAATGCACCACAAATTTACCTTAATAAGTGGCATAAAGTAAATCAGCTAATAGAAACTGTATATTTAAACTAGACAGCATAAGCATGCGCCAAAATTCATCAACACTTTGATAAATGTGGAGTATTTCAAGACTGTCTAGTCTAAGTTTACACTAAGCATTAGACAGTATTGTTAAAAGTGTCCTCGCTGCCCACATGACAGGTCGTGGATGCACTCATGTCTCTCCTCTGCAAAGCGCTCCAGGAGCGAGTGGCGCCATGACCCGCATGTTGGGCCATGGTCGAATTTGTAATAACAGGTCCCCACATCAGTACTCACCTCTAATCGCTGTTCTCCTGCCAGTCAGCGCGTGCACCCCCAGTCACTAGGGCGCGTGCGCCGGCTCAGTGAAATTTAAAGGGCCAGTGCGCTGGTGATTCGTTAGTCGCCAGGCGCTGACCCTATTAAGTTCAGGCATTTCCTCCATGTCCTTGTTGGATCTATGTGCCTTTATTGCCTTATAGAAAGCATTCCTTAACTGTCTGCCTCTATTGTGTTCCTGACCTTCTGCCTATGTCCCTTGACCACACTTTGTCTCCCGCCTGCCTTGACCTACCTGACTGTCCCCAACCACGAGCCTGCCATATGATTCTGTACCTCACTACACCTCAGGTGCCGCCGCAAGCAAGTCGCATCAGGAGTAATAATAATAATAATAATCTTTATTTCTATAGCGCCAACATATTCCGCAGCACTTTACAAATTCAAGGGTAAACATACAGTCATTACACATTAAAAGTACTTACAAATGAGACACAAGGTGTGAGGGCCCTGCTCGTGAGAGCTTACAATCTATTAGGGTGTATGGGTGAAACATACGGTAAGAAGTGCCAAGTTTACAATGGTCCGGCCATGTTTCATAAATAGGGGGTGGTTTACATGAAAAATGGATGAACCTGCCACCCAGACTGTACATCTATATACAAATAAGTGCCTGTGAGTGCCCAAGTGCAGGGAGTGACAGATGTGTGTGATAGCAGTTAGGGATCTTGGTGGGCCAGACCGAGAAGATGTATTTTCAGGGCCCTCTTAAAACTGTGAGGGTTGTGAATGTGCCTGATCGCCCGTGGTAGCATATTCCAGAGAATTGGTGCCGCACGTGTGAAATCTTGTAGGCGGGCATGGGAGGTTCGGATGATTGAGGAATGTAGTCTGATATCATCAGCAGAGCGGAGAGCACGGGTAGGGCGGTAGACAGAGACTAGGGAGGAGATGTAGGGAGGAGCAGCGCTGTGGAGAGCTTTATGGGTGAGAGTGCTGAGTTTATACTGTATCCTGTGCTGGATGGGCAACCAGTGCAGTGACTGACACAGGGTAGAGGCATCAGTATAGCGGCTGGAGAGAAAGACAAGCCTGGCTGCTGCATTCTGGACAGATTGGAGAGGGGAGAGTTTGCAGAGAGGGAGACCGATAAGCAAGGAGTTGCAGTAGTCAAGACGAGAAGTGACCTGGGAGTCTCCTGCCACAAAAAGTCCAACCTGCCTTGTGGCGGGCTCTGTGGATCCACAAAGCAGCGGTCCTAACAGTTCATTCCAGCCATGGATCTTGCTGTGGTGCCCTTGCCGAATCTTTCGAGACATCATGACATTTGTAGCTCAGCAGTCGTAACAAATCGCCCAGAAGTCGCAACAAATTAACCAGCTGACCACCATGATGCACCTTCTCCACCTACGGTTCCTGTGACGTCTGCTGGCCCCAAGATGCACCTCTCCTTGTCGACTAAGTTTTACGGAAACCCTAAAGCCTGTAGGGGTTTCATTATGCAGTGCACCATGCATGTGGAACTCATGGCACACCAGTTTACCCACCTGTGCGTCTTCCTCTGCGTCTGCTCTACTAGACCTACAACATGTTGATTCCACAGTCATGCAATATGCCATAGAGTTACGTACTCTTTTCTCTGAATTATCATGGAATAATGGGGACCTTGTTGCCACATTATAGAAGGGCCGTGCAGGCAGGATAAAAGACGAGTTGGCTGGGCGTGACCTCCCGTCATCTCTGAGTGGCCTCATCTGTCTCGCCACCTACGTAGATATTCTGTTCGCCGAAAAAAGGAGCTCTGCGATGAACGTGAACTGGTCCCATCACACCACTTTCCCCGTTTTGCTTCTGCAGTTCAAAGACCTCCACTGCTTACTTCTTTACCAGCTTTGGAGGAACCAATGCAAGTGAATAGAGCCCACCTGACACTGCAATAACAGCTCCATCGATGTCAGCAAAACCTCTGTCTCTACTGTGCTAGCCTGAGCACTTCCTCATGAATTGCCTGCAGCGCCCACAGCAACCGGGAAACTTGCTTGCAAGTACTATCTTCTGGTGGTCCATCTAGATAAATCCTTGGTCATCTCCTCCATTACCGGGGAACACCTTAGTCACTCCGTTCAATTCTCCAAGTGGGGGCGACGCATAAGGAGAATATTGTGTTCCACATGCTACCTTGTTCTTCCTCAGAAATTCTTCTGGGACTTCTGTGGCTGCAATGCCACAATCCCATGCTTGGTTGGAAAATGGGTGAAGTCACATGACGGGTACAAGACTGCCATTCCCGCTGTCTTGTTGCATTTGTAAGCGCACTCGAAATACCAGGTCCCCGCATCAGTACTCACCTGTCCTCGCTCCCCACTGTTCTCCTGCTGGTTGGCACATGCGTCCCGACTCCCTAGACTCCCTAGTTATCTCTGGAAATGCATGCAGTTTAGAAGACTCAATGTGTGTGGGGCCCACGGGGAATCTGCTTATTAGGGCAGATTGCCAGTCCACAGCAGCAAGTGTTTTATCAGATAAAACAGCCTAGCAATACCCCTTCTTTCCACTATTCATCTCAGTCTTGTACCTTCCCCCATGTCTGTATACACTTCCTATATTCTCCATGCACCTAAACTCATCTATCTTTATCTTCCTATACACCATTATCACAAGCATCCTTTAAATGTCGTGGATTTTTATATCTCTCTCTAATCAAAGAGTACAGACTATCTTGTCCACATGTACAGTATTTAAAATGTATATGTATGTATATATATAAATGACTATGGCACACAAATGTGATTGATATATATATATATATATATATATTTTTTTTTTTTATTTATTTATTTTTTTTATATGTGCTGACTATTGCAGAAAGTGTGGGAATGAATAAATTATAGCAGAGCTGTACGGTGTCAGATGTCTGCTTGCTTTGCCCAGTACAATAACCTTAAGTGAACCTGCCCCGTGTGTATGTGTCACAGGGTTAATGCCAGGTTTTTGTCATTTTACAGAAAGGCTCCTCTGTGCACACCCCACATGTGTTCAGAAAGTAAAGCTGCTGCAAAGTGACAGGATCTTCATATTTATGTTGCCAGCAGTCTGTGGGCAAAGATACCAAGTTCCAGTACCAATAATATGTGAGTCACAAGTAGTGCCAGGCTGATGCTGATCTTATGAGCACAGGCGCTATAGGAATTGAAAGCAGCAATTTACAAATCTGTATAATTCTCACTCCATAGATAACAGCCACACTGCTTAACTTGGCATTACTCTTTCTGTACTTCCACCTTTCTGAACAGAATGCCAGCAAATCAATGAGCACTGTTACTAATTGCCATCAGGCGGTGGGGCAGAAGGGAAGAGGGAGCAGGAGGAAGGCAAAGTTGACCAGATTAATCTAAATATTGTCTGAAACTCGATTTCTTTGCTCATTTCCCACTGGTTTTCCAGCTGTTAATAGGATAAGGGGTAAATGATAAATTGGAGGAGGTGTGACTGCTTGGATCAGCACAATCTCTAGAACAGGATAGCACAATGTCTAATATTGAACATAATCTAGGCAGCCTAAAAATGCACAAAGTTTATCAGAGTGGCTTATGCTGTATGCTGTAATTTGGTATTTCTTTAGGCACTGTTATCTAACTTTATATCACCTATTTATTGGCTCAGTTTACATTATTGTTGCACTTTAGATCTGGGTTAAATTCAGATTTGACCCGGATTGAAGTGCTCTTTGTTGGCCTTAATTGAATTTTGGCATAAAACGGTAAAATAGTCTCTACCTGTAACCCTAGTCCTAATTGATGTTAGGGTTTTAGGCCTTTTTAGGGTAAACCGAATCTTACCTCTATGCTGTGCTTCTAGGTCCACCAGCACCATTGTTCTGACGTCAGTTCTGGTCCAATGGCACATTAATATAAATCACAGAAGAATGGAGGATTTTTTTTCTCAGCGTGCAGTCTAGGTTTTTGATGTTGGGATTTATAGGATGTCAGTAACTTAGTGCACTACACAAGATATACTACTGGCATCCCATAGAAGCCTCTCTATGTGCAAATTCAATGCCATGCAGCCACCTCCCCACCATTAGAGAGCGGAGAGAGGGGCTGCTTTACTGGTATTTTGCACTTCTGCAATCTCTCCTTCAGTACACTATGGGTTTCCTGCATTCTTTTGGGAACTGCCATTAAGGCCTTTGCATTTGCCAATATGGGAGGTATGGGATGACAATATTGGTGTTGAGCACTTGGAGAGTGCTGGACAGACCGCCAAATTGCATGGCAGTGGCATCACTAATAGTTTATACCAATAATTGTGTGCCAAAAAAATACACTGAAATTTGCTGCAATGTTAAACGTCAAGCCATGCCCCTTTTTGAAAAGCCATTCCTCTATCAAATATTTAAAACCAGAATACTAGCACAATCACAATAATTAATCTCCCCAATATGACCACATAAGGTGTCAATTCATTATACAAGTGTGCTACATCTGAGAGAAATAACTGATAGACGGCACTAACAGAGCCAAAATGTAGTTTTCCTTGGTTAATAAGTTCAAATGACGTGTTAATCCAGAGCTAGCTCGCCTGCAGACATCTGGTTTGCTTGGTTGCCTTCTCCCTTCCTTACCTGCTCCCAAATATCTGTGCACAGAGGGGAAGCCACAACTCATTATCAGCTTAGGTTAAACCCGTGTGGGAATATTAACTTTCCTGGTTTGTTGTTCATTGATAATTATAGGATCTAGCACCTTTGGCACAGACAATGAATTATTGCTGATGTCATTGAAGATGTTACCTCAGCAACAACACAGCCCAAATTTAAGAATGTTAATTAAGATTATTTTTTTAATGATTAACCATGCAAATCACTTCAATATTACGTAATATATTTTATTAAAGTACTGCCATAAAAGTGCCAATATACACAGATAATATGGTTCTATGGGTGTCTACTGTATTTTTTAGTTGCACTTGATTATAAGTTCCCTACTCATGTCAGTCAAACTGTTGTCTAAAATCACGATTGTAAAAAAGGGAGTCTATTCGTATATGTTTACCCAGGGCAGATCCGCTGTGGGTTTTTCTGAATATTTTCTGCAAATTTTTTCTACATTTACTTTAATGGAAAAAGGGTAAAATCTGCAGGAATGGGTTATCTGAATATTTTAGTGCATATTTTGCCTTTTCCCATTGAAGCCAATGTCAAAAAATTTGCAGTAAAATCCACATTTAATTTGTAACAAGGTAGCCTTAAAGAGGAAAGATCAGCTCTCTCTATCTGCTATATAACCCATGGACTATAATTCACAAGCCTTTGCTTGATCTTTGTCTGTGTGAGGTATGTTCAAATGTGGAAATTATCTGCCCAAGTCCGACACAGTGGGCCGCCAGTAGTGGTAAACGGGCAGCGGTGTGATGAAGTGACTTCAATCGTGCCGCCGCCTCTCCTTGGCTGCACAGCTGTCACTCTGCGGCTGAGGAGCTTCCAGAGGAGCGTCCCCATGCTGGCGGCGTGATGACGTCACGCCCAGGGCGGTCCCTAGGGGCGGGACGGGCGGGCGAACGCCCGGGGCGCCGAGGCTCCGCTTACCCGAGGAGGACGCCGCGGCCGCCCGCCCTGCCCGCCCGGAGGAGCGTCACTGACTCTGCGCGGCTGTTTTATAACAACCGCGCAGAGCCAGCAGCTGCCGGGAGGAGGCGGGACGGATCGTTCCCGTCCTGACTCCTCCCCTGTATCAGCCGTCGCAGGGGCGCGACGGCTTTCACCGCGCCCCCTGTGATGCTCGATCTCCTCGGTCAGCAGCTCTGCCGCCGAGGAGATCCCTGGGAGCTGCGTGCAGTGTAAGCAACGTGATGACGTCACGCCGCTTACACCGCTCAGCAGCTCCCGGAGCTGGAAGCGCGGACCGAGGTCTGGTAAGTAATTTTTTGTTATTTTATAATTACTTACAGGGGGGCATCACTGGCTATAATGGGGGCATCACTGGCTACAAGAGGGGCATCACTGGCTTCAGGAGGTATCACTGGCTACAATGGGGTGCATCACTGGCTACAATGGAGGGCATCACTGGCTACAAGAGGGGGCATCACTGGCGACCAGGGGGGCATAATTGGCTACAGGGGGGCATCACTGGCTATAAGGGGGGCATCACTGGCTACAGGGGGGCATCACTGGCTACAGGGGGCATCACTGGCTACAAGAGGGGCATCACTATCTATAAGAGGGGCATCACTGGCTACAATGGGGGCATCACTGGCTACAATGGGAACATCACTGGCTACAAGGAGGGCATCACTGGCTACAATGGGGGCATCACTGGCTATAAAGGGGGCATCACTGCTACAATGGGGGCATCACTGCTACAAGGGGGGGCATCACTGGCTATAAGAGGGGCATCACTGGCTACAATTGGGGCATCACTGGCTATAAGGGGGCATCACTGGCTATAAGAGGGGCATCACTGGCTATAAGGAGGGCATCACTGGCTACAATGGGGGGGCATCACTGGGTATAAGGGGGGCATCACTGGCTATAAGAGGGGCATCACTGGCTATAAGGGGGCATCATTGGCTACAAGGGGGGCATCATTGGCTACAAGGGGGCATCACTGGCTATATGAGGGGCATCACTGGCTACAATGGGGGGCATCACTGGCTATAAGGGGGCATCACTGGCTACGGGGGGGGCATCACTGGCTATAAGGTGGGCATCACTGGCAACGGGAGCATCACTGGCTGCAGGGGGCATCTACTGGCTGCAGGGGGCATCTACTGGCTACAAGGGGCATCACTGGCTATGGGGGCATCTGCTGGCTGCGGGGGGCATCACTGGATACAGGGGGCATCACTGGCTATAAGAGGGGCATCTACTGGCTACAGGGGGCATATACTGGCTACAGAGGGGCATCACTGGCTACAGAGGGGCATCACTGGCTACAGGGACATCTACTGGCTACAGGGGGCATCACTGGCTATAAGAGGGGCATCACTGGCTACAGGGGGTCATCTTCTGGCTACAGGGGGGCATCTCTGGCTACGGGGGCATCTGCTGGCACAGGGGGCATCACTGGCTACAGGGGGGCATCTTCTGGCTACAGGGGGCATCACTGGCTACAGGGGGCTACTACCTGGCTACAGGGGGCATCACTGGCTACAGGGGGCTACTACATGGCTACACGGGGCATATTACATGGCTACCATATGAGGTGCTATAGATGGGGAGTTTGTATAGAGATAGGAATTGGTAGAGAAGCGCTGATAAATTGAGGAGTCTTAAGATGTTTTGTAAATTTTACAGTGAAGAGTCGGTAGTAGTAGTCATGGCGTCTGGGACAGCTGGAAAAGAAGAAGAGAAAGAGAACTCTTCCGAGACGTGTCCTGTGAGTCACTAGATATAACTTTACTGTAATCATTTATATGTCTGCAGAGCCTGTGTACAGCGGGAATCCACCACTGTATGGTCACTGTATGCCGGGAATATTGGTTGTAGTATAATGGTTTATACTCAGTAATGGTCAGTTTGTATTATCCGGTCACTATATGGTGGTGATATGTGGTCATGGTGTGGTTTTATCATTTGGTCACTGTGTTTTGGTGATATGTGGTCCTAGTGGTCTTGGGATTCTGGTTGGTGTAGCGGTGTTATTTGGTAACTGTAGGACTATGATTTAGTAGTTTTATACGTAGCAGATTGTGGTAAAGCTTTTTGTATATTTTGGCTTTGGTTTATGGTGATGCACTGTGGCGCCGTATGGTACGGGGGGGTGGGGGTATGCCACATTTCTTCACCACGCCCTGAGTGAAAATTAGCCTACGAACTGCCCTGGTCACGCCGCCAGTGTCGGGTAGAAGAGGAAGCCACTCGGCTGGGGAAGGAGGTAAGGTAAGTATTAGTATTATTATTTTTATTGCTGATTTATATACCTAACTAACTGAGAGGACATATATATACTTTCCTGAGGGGACCTATATATACCTGCCTAACTGAGGGGACATATGTATAGACCTGCCTAACTGAGGGGACATATGTATATACCTGCCTAACTGAGGGGACATATGTATATACCTACCTAACTGAGAGGACATATATATATATACTTTCCTGAAGGGACCTATATGTACCTGCCTAACTGAGGGGAACTCTATATACCTGCCTAACTGTGGGGACATATGTATTTACCTGCCTAACTGAGGGGACATACAGTTATTATTTGATACCTCGCTGATTTTGTACGTTTGCTCACTGACAAACACATGAACAGTCTATAATTTTAAGGGTAGGTTAATTTTAACATTGAGAGATAAAATATCCCAAATAAAATCCAGAAAATCACATTGTATAAATTACATAAATGTATTTGCATTTTGCTGAGAGAAATAAATATTTGATCCCCTATCAACCATTATGAGTTCTGGCTTCTACAGACCAGTTAGACGCTCCTAATCAACTTGTTACCTGCATTAAAGACAACTGTCTTAAATAGTCACCTTTATAAAAGACTCCTGTCCACAGACTCAATTAAGCAGTCAGACTCTAACCTCTACAACATGGGCAAGACCAAAGACCATCAATCTGGGGCACCATGCAAAATCTCACCCCGTGGGGTATCCTTGATCATGAGGAAGGTGAGAGATCAGCCTAAAACTACACAGAGAGAGCTTGTTGATGATCTCGAGGCAGCTGGGACCACAGTCACCAAGAAAACCATTGGTAACACATTATGTGGTAATGGTTTAAAACTCTGCAGTGCCCGCAAGGTCCCACTGCTCAAGAAGGCACATGTGCAGGCCCATCTGAAGTTTGCCAATGAACACCTGGATGATTCTGTGAGTGTTTGGGAGAGGGTGCTGTGGTCAGATGAGACAAAAATTGAGCTCTTTGGCATTAACGCAACTCGCCATGTTTGGAGGAAGTGAAATACTGCCTATGGCCCAAAGAACACCATCCCCACTATCAAGCATGGAGGTGGAAACATTATGTTTTGGGGGTTTCCCTGCTAAGGGCACAGGAGTACTTCACCGCATCAATGGGAGAATGAATGAAGCCATGTACTGTAAAATCCTGAGTGACAGCCTTCTTCCCTACACAAGGACATTAAAAATGGGTCATGGCTGGGTCTTCCAACAAGACAATGACCCAAAACATACAGCCAAGGCAACAAAGGAGTGGCTCAAATAGAAGCACATTGAGGTCATGTATTACTGTACGGGGCCCGACCACTCTGCAAGACAAGGGGAGGCCACGGCTGCCAGGGGGTACCGCCCACTTTGTGTCACATAATGGCCATCTCAATTGTATGTGAATCCTTGGGATGCACATACCATTAAGATGTACGGCAGGGCAGAGAGACCTGTACACTCCCTTCCCCTGCCATACACTGCTGTGCAGGTGGCATGAGGATGTGACATCATCGCACTGCCTGCGCAGCTTCCTGTCCTAGGTTCCAAACCAAAAGCAGCAGGCTTCGGGTTGGGAGCAGACGGAGACACTGGGGGAGTGCGGAAAGGTGAGTATGTATCTACACACTGGGTGCCACTGTCAACTGGCCTGGGGCCCCTATGAAATCCCTGGGTGCCCCTATCTATCTATATAACCCTCGGGGGCCCCTATCTATCTTTGTATAGCCCCTGGGGTTCCTATATATCTTTTTATACCCCTGTTGTCCCTATATATCTTTGTATATCCCTGGGGCCCCTAATCTACCTAGCTACTGCCTGGGGACCCCTAATCTATCTGCCTATTGGGGGACCCCTAATCTACCTTCCTGCCTACTGGAGGGCCCCTAACGTACCTGCCTGCCTACTGGGGGGACCCTAAAGTACCTGCCTACTGGGGGCCCTCTAATGTACTTGCCTGTCTACTTGGGGGCTTCTAACGTACCTGTCTACCTACTGGGGGGCCCTAATTTATCTGCCTACCTACTGGGGGTCCCATAATTACCAAGGGGTAATTATTACCATTTGGGACACTATGGATAGGGAGTTTGTACATGGAGGGGTACACAGTTGGGAAGTGATAAAACATAAGGAGTTTCAGGTGTTTGTGTTGTGAATTCTGCAGGGATGAGTGGTGGACACGAGAAGTCATCATGGAGGTCTGGACCGAATGGATTAGAAAAGGGGAAAGGGAAGGACTCATCACAAAAATGTCACCTGTGAGTCACTAAATGTACGTAATCTGTTTGCAAAGCACCTGTGTACCTGGTATCTACCACTATAGGGTCACTGTATGGGGGTGATATTGGTCTTGGTGTACTGGTTTATATTCAGTAACAGTATGATGGTATACTCAGTCTCTTTATGGTGGTGATGATGATGTGGCGGTGTTATTTGCTCCTTATATATTGTTGTTATTGATATTATTGGTCTTGGTATGCTGATTTGGTCAGTAACATTAGACTCGTGTTAGTGTATGGTTTGATATGTGCGGTATTATTTATTATTTGTATATTATTTGGTTATATTGGTATTAGTATACTGGTTTGGTCAGTAACATTATGGTGGTATTAGTCACCATATGGTAGTGATATGTGGGTTATTATTTACTTTTTGAATATTGTTGTTTGGCAGTTTTGGTCTGGGTAAACTGGTTTGGTCAGTAACATTATTGTGGTGACACACGGTGATCATCTGGTGGTATTTGCTGGCCCTTGTATATGTACTGACCTGCAAAATCCAGATAAACTGTACATTGTAAAATCCAAAAGCAATGGCGCGATTTTATTTTATTTTTTTGTTCACCCCACAATTTTTTTTCTATGGTGGTTGCGAGGTAGAGGGGCGGTGCAGATGGGGTGGGGGTGGAGCAGATGGGGCAGGAGCTGAGCAGATGTGGTGGGGGGGCCAGATGCTTCAACTAAATGGGGCCCCAACATATCTAATGGCAGCCCTGCTCTCACCCATAAAGCTTTCCACAGCGCTGCACCCCCTACATCTCCTCCCTCATCTCTGTCTACCACCCTACCTGCTATCTCTGCTCTGCTGCTATCTAACTACAGACCACAATCATCCCAACCTCCCATGCCCATCTCCAAGATTTCACACATGCTGCACCAGTTCTCTGGAACATCCTACCACTTACCATCAGGCACAATCCTAACCTTCACAGTTTTAAGAGGGCCCTGAAAATACATCTTCTTAGGCAGGCCTACCAAAATCCCTAATTGCTAAACCCCACCTTCTATCTCACACATTTCTGTCACTGACTACACTAGGGCACCCACAGGCACTTATCTTTTTATAGATATACTGTCATGGTGGCAGGTTCATCCTATTTCTATGTAAAGCACCCCATATTTATGAAACATGGCTGGACTTTAGTAAACTTAGCACTTCTCACCCTTTGTCTCCCCCAGGCACCCTCATAGATTGTGAGCTCTTGCGAGCAGGGCCCTCATACCCTGTGACTGATCTGTAAGTAGCTTTTATTGTGTAATGTTTGTTCTCCTTGTCTATGCTTATACCCCCTAAATTGTAAAGTGCTGCGGAATATATTGGCGCTATATAAATAAAGATTATTATTATATATATATTTAATAAATTTAAAAGGTCAAAAACAGTCAAAAAGTAACCACAATGCATAAATATTAAGCGTACACAAGTATAGCCATCTAATGAATGAACGCAACAAAGTTTGTTACAATAATTGCAACAAGAGAGAAGGTGTACGTTTCCATAGTAATGATCAATATAAATGCACTGGAGCCGTCAGTAAGTGGACTGTCAAAAAATCACTTATACAAATGGGCTAAATAAGATCAGATTGGAGATGAAATGGTGATAACCACATGGTGAGAAATGTATTGGAAATTGAATAGGATTAGAATAAACAGCTGCATTACTATATTTTCTGCCTTTTGGCAGCAGAGGACAAGTATGGTGCACACTGTAGGTGTCCTCAACAATAATATGGACCATAAAGTTACATGGAAACACAAACCTCGCTGGTGTCTGGCAGTAATTCCATTGTCATTTGTATCGATGACTTCATTAAAGACCGAAATTAGGTTTTGTACTAAAACTTCTCCAGAGAGCCCATCATATGGAAACAACTGATGTCTTCTTGGCATAAGATTGCAGTATGGGAGGGCTGCCAGTTAGGCAGAGGCAGTAGACAGACATAACAGTATGTACAACCTGAAAGTATATACATACTATAAGCGTAACTGTAGTTTCCACCATAAAATTTCCACTTGACACGTTACACGTCAGCTGCAACTGTTTCACAATAAAAAGAGCATTTTAAACAAATTCAGTCTTATTGAAATCACTGTTCATCATCATCATTTATGTTGTCTATTATTTGGGATAGTTATTGTAGATGTAACGGATGAATTATGTATTCTGTTTTGCATCATGCAGTCACTTATTAGAGGGGTTTGTCCACTTTATATTATTTATATTTATTATGTATATGATAGGAAATCATACTATTTTCTAATGTACATACTACTTATCAACCACTTCCTGACCGGGTCGTTTACCCCCTTCCTGGCCAGGCTCATTTTTATTTTCTTTAGCATATGTGGGTTTTAGTGCTATGACTGATTCTCGCAAGGTATTCGTAAGGTATTATTTTTATGTAATGTTCACATTAAATTTTTTTTTTAATAATGATGGAAAATAGTCTGTTTTCACTTTTAACCCCTTACCGACATTTGACGTACCCATACTTCAAGGTCGAATAGGGGTTCCCACAAATTGACGTATGGGTACGTCATGGAGATCCTGCGAGCTCACAAGCGGAGCTCGCAAGATCGCGATATGGGACCAGCGGTATATTATCGCTGGCATCATGCAGCGTTACACGTGGCTGGAGTGAGCTCCAGATGCGAGTGATTAACCTTTCACTATCGCAATCTATCATGATCGTAATAGTGAAGGTACAGGCAGGAGGCATGAGTTCCTGCTGTCTGCGATCGTCGCAGTATGCGGCGCTCAGCCCCGATACTGGTCTCCTATCTGACAGCCCAGATGCTTAACTAAAGCATCCTGACTGTCTGATGACGTCACCATGCCCGCAATGCATTGTGGGCATGGTAATTGACAGTCGCCATGGAGACCAGTATACAGCAGCAATGCTGTGTGCTGGTCTACCTTGTATCAGCGATCTGAAGATCGCTCATACAAATCCCCTAAGGGAAAAAGTGAAAAAAATTTGAACAAGTAAAAAAAAAGTTTAAAAAAGTAAAACACAAGCACGAAAATTAAAATAAAAACACGTACACCGCCCTTTTCCCCTTTACAAATGCCAATCGCCCCCAAAACAGATCAAAAATAAAAAAAATACACATATTTGGTATCACCACATGCGTAACGACCTACCCTATAAATTTGTCATGTTATTTAACCCACATGGTGAACATCGTAAAAAAAAAAAGAAAGTCACAGAATTGCGATTTTTGTTCATACCGCAGCACATAAAATGGAATAAAAAGCAGTCAAAAACTCAAAGTGGTGCCAATTAAAACATCAGTTCATCCCACAAAAAAAGCCCTTACACAGCTCTGTATACTGAAAAATAAAAAAGTTATGGCTATCAGAATATAGCGATGCATAAATCACTCCTCCTGCCTGCGGCTTCATTATCGCAACCATGTCAGGTTGTGATAATGAAGCGTTAATCACCCGTGGCCGGAGTGATACGGCATGCGGCCAGCGGTAATTTACCGCTGTTCCCATGTCGCGATCGTCCGCGGCTCGCCCGCAAGCCCGCACGATCGGCAGGACGTATGCATACGTCCAGGTGCATTAACCCCCAAAACACCTGGACGTAGGCATACGTCCAATGTCATTAAGGGGTTAAAATTTGACGTGTCACTTTATGTGAGAATGACTTTTTGACGCTTTTACCTATCCAGGTGATTCAGAGATTGTTTGTTTTCTTGTTACACATTGTGCGGCATTTATGAATTTTGGTGTTATTTAAAAACTTCACTTTTTTTGCAGGTTTTCAATTCTTATCCATTATACACTGGAACACGGTAGATGAGACCAGGTAAATGAAATGCAACATCAATTCCCCAGATTCTGCAGTTTTTAGAGACCTCCCATATGTGGCCCTAGTGCGCTATTTGGCTCAACCACAAGCCTAGAATAGGAGGAGCACCTACCGGACTCTGGCATCTCATTTTCATTACGATTTTCTTTAGGCAACATTCCAGGTTTGTGGGCAGCTTTAAGGTGCCCCTAAAAAGACCCCATACTGAGTAAAACTAGCATGTAATTTATACCACACGATGACCGCAGTATTAAAAATAAAAAACACTACCAGGATTGCTGTATTTTGTTTAAAATGCCTCACTAAAACCTTAATAAAAAGTGATCAAAGCATCTTAAGAACCCTATAATGGTGTCAATAAAAACATCAACTCCTCCCACAAAAAACACAGCAGATAATCAGCTCCGCATACCGAAAAATAAAAAAGTTATGACTATGATTCTCTGATGACATAAAAACGCAATTTTTTATAAACGCATTTCTACTGTGTAAAAGTAATAAAACATAAAAAAAATATAAAATTTATGTCATTGTAATTGTACCGAACCACATAGTAAAGATATTAATTCATTTACACTGCAAGTAAAAGGTTGTAAAATTTAAGCTTAAAAAACAATGGTGGAACCCCCCAATTTCATGGCCCAATGTTAAAAAAAAAAAATTAAACACCTGTGCGCCCAAAATACACAATACACTCCTAGATGAGATCCATGAGGGGTGTTGAATCCAAAATGGGACAACTTCTGGAGGGTTTCACCTATTCTGATACTTTGGGGGCTTTGCAAAGGCGACATGACACCCACCAAAATCTGCACTCCTAAAGCCAAATAGTGCTCCCTATCTCATATGCCCTGCCATGTTCCTAAACAGCAGTTTAAACCCATATATAGGGTATTGCCAAACTTGGAATTAATTTACTTGACAAAATTTGGGGTGCTTTTTTCCAGGATTCCTTGTAAAAATTAAACATTTTCAGCTAAAATTGCTGATTGTTGGAAAAAAAAGGGGGTGCTGTCAGGAATGTCAAAACTGGCTGCAGTGGTAAGGGGGTTAACTTTGTCTATATGTTTAAAGTCAATCAATGTAGTAAAAATACCCTTTATACCCCTTATTTTAGAAAATGAATTAGCACAGAATCTTAGACCCAAAAAACAAAGGGTAAATATTAACCTTTAGGCATTGTATACTTCTGCATGTTTGTCACTGGCCATGCTTGCATGTAGCAGTATTCCGTAGAGGCAGTATATGGCTGGAGTACATCATGTATGTAGATTCTACAACTGCTCCAAAACTTGTGAATTGTTGATTGGAAAATATCATACTAGGATTTATGCCAAAGTTCATTTATATAAATATAATTTAACCCCTAAAAGACTTAGGGCAACATGTTCCAATACGAATGTGCCATTGTCTTGGTGTATTTTGCACCCAAAAAATTTGTTGACGCCCTATTCTCTATATAAATGAACTGTAGTACACCAAAACTAAGCGCATTATATGCCAGGCATGACACATTTGAATGCGCCTAAAGTAGGTGCATCAAATGTGCTGGCAATGATATGATATGCGCCTAAATTATGCTATGCACTTAGATAGGCGCGTCAATTTTACAATGCAAGGTAGACCACACTCCAGACTTTTGACAGGTTCCTTCATTCAGGTGCACTTTACACTGATTTAATGCACTTTAAAACTAGCGTGGTGGCGCCATGCCGTCCTTAATGTAGTACATGTGCCTCATGGGGGATTAGCAAGGCACTGAGGAGCCGTGCCTGCAAGATCAGCAGCAGAAGCCTGATGGTGACTGACTCCTACTGTAAAGGCTAGTATCAGATAAACCACTGATCCTGGTCATGTAACTCCTTAAATGCCTTGATCATTAGTGACTATGACATTCAAGGAGCTTGACAGAAGGAGGGTGCTACCCTCTCATTCTATCAGCACCCTACAGCATGTTCACCATTGGTTAACTATGGAGGCCAGGAGCTTAGCAATGGCTCTCATGTCTAACAGGGTTATTTGCCTGTTTGGCTATGAAATGCAATACTGACAGACACATACGTCTTTAAGTCCCTTAGTGGGACAAATTAAGAAAAAGGAAAATTACAGATGAAGCAAAGTCTAGCTTTACTGTGATATCTTTGCTTTCTGTGTTATCTGTTCTTAAATTACAGCATAAGCCATTAAAATGGTTGAGATAACTTTTTGTGCCACAATATCCTGGTGTGTTTTCTATCAAGTTCATTTTTGCTTCATCTGTATGTGACATAGAAAAACTAATGGTGGTCTATTTGCATCCCACCTAAAAAATGCTAAAAGCTAGTTGATAAATTATGTCCTTAAAACGGTGCAATTGAAGTTATGGCTCTTTGAATACAATATAAAAATAAGCAAGACATAGGGGTGAAAAAGTCAGGACTATGCATCTATAGTCAGAGGATCCAAAACGTAAAAAAAAAAAAATCATATATCCTGCTTGAAAATTCTTCATTTAATTTCTATGACAAGAAGAATTTTCAAGAAGGAGATATAATTTTTTGTGCAGTTTTTGGAAAGAAAAATGTGCTAAAGTTGATAAATAACAACATTTTGTTGCATCAGGGGATTAATCTGTGCATTTATTGCCCCTTCATACAATAAAGTGTAATTCATTACTTACTTTCCAAAACAAAGAGAATGAGTACACTGAGTTCAAAGAGATGTTAACATATTTTAGATCCCGCAGTGATTAGATAACTCATGTAATCTTTGCATTGCTGAATTCTTTTTATACTAGGTCTTCACAGAAAGGAAGATGTTTATATATTCCCAGGACATCAATTCTTATGGAATGTAGCTCGACTATTCTGTCTGATGGCCAATGAAAACATGGGATGAAAGTAACAACTGAATTCATGGCCTCTACAGTTGGGTTTATCAGAATAATAGAAATGTGTAATAAATAATATTACCTCAGGCCTGCCGCCCAGACCCGACACAAGGGCCAAGTTATGCCACTGGGCAAGGTAGGCGTCTGCTTGGGCGGGCCCCCTGTGCTCATGTGGCCTCCGGACAGCCCAAAGTCAGTCATCCTGTGCCCTCATATACATAGAAAATCACTGCACACCATATGGGGATTTTTATGGAATATATCAAAAGAATTTTATTTACAGCAATAGTGGAGACAGGATCAGAATCAATAAGGGAATACCCTCATGTATACACTCAATAAATGTATCTTATACACCTATGACCATGAAAAGAACAATGTAATCAGATGTTGAATTATACGACGTTTCGGCGTGCAAGCCTTTATCAAGTACATCTAATGGAATATTCTAAGGTCTATAGAGAATCAAAGGGTATAAGTGTATATAGATCACAGATATACAATAGAAGCAGTCTATAGGTGCATGCGTGTTGGGGGAAACCCAAGGCGCTCATCTCCGCTTTCTCCGGACGTCCCATACCAACTCCCTAGAAGCGCACTTTATATATGGGGTTTCCGAAACGTCGTATAATTCAACATCTGATTACATTGTTCTTTTCATGGTCATAGGTGTATAAGATACATTTATTGAGTGTATACATGAGGGTATTCCCCTATTGATTCTGATCCTGTCTCCACTATTGCTGTAAATAAAAAATTTTTGATATATTGCATAAAAATTCCCGTATGGTGTGCAGTGGTTTTCTATGTATACTGTTACGAGACTACGTCTCATCCACGAATGCACCCACTACCCTATGAAACTTAGGTGTGCGGAACCTTTTCTATACAAAATCCTGTGCCCCCAGGCCAGGACACGCAGCAACTCATACATTATATAAGTTGCTATGTGGCCTGGCCTGGGGGCCAGGATGACTGACCACATGATGGAGAGGTTATATGATTCAGGCCACACTGCAAACCATATAACAACTTAATGTGGACAGTCAACCATCCTGACTTGTGTCACTGTCCCCCAGAGCCTCTCTTATGATATAGCAACTGCCATATTTACCAGTAAAAGTCAAGGCAAGGGCTATTGCGCCAGGCCACAGACGGGTCGGGGAAGCTCTGATTCCGAACGCTGGGTGTATTCACTCAATGGACAGTGTAGGCAGCTGCCCTGGCAGGCCCTCTGTTCTCATAGGGTCCCTGGGCAGTCACCTAGTGTTTCTCAAATACGTCCATGTTTTGTTCAACAATGGTTTGACTAAACTTGTGAAAAAATTCTACATCTAACTGTATTCCTAACCCTAAATTAGAGCTAGGGGTTTTATGTGTATTTAGGGGTTAAATTGCCATTCTGTAGCACTTCCAGCCTAGTGGTGTCACTTGTGCAGCATCACCTCTGTTTTTAGTGTAGTGTAGTGAAACACTTATGTTATGGTCAGACTAAAGGCCAGCTGACCCACATAGAGTCAATGAGCCTTAGGCTATGTTCAGACGGCTTATCCACGGCGTAATTGCGGGACGGCGCATATCCTGCCGGGAAAATTGACATGTCACTTTCTCCCCGCTCGTCGTATTTTGCGAGCAGGGAGAGGAGACGGAATCCATAGTTCTCTATGAGAACTGTGGATTACCGTAATGACTGGGACGGATTTCAGCCGTATTTGAGCGCAGTACGGCGCAAAATACAGACTGAAATCCGTCTCAAAATAAGCCGTGTGAACATAGCCTTAGAAGGTCCATGTCTGGAGTGGTTGCACATGTAGCAAGCAGTTAATCTCGGAAATAAAAAAAAGTTGGTGAACTGCAGTGTTTGGCTCCAAAATGAAGAATAAAACCTGACTTTTATTACGGTCACATTAAAAAGTACATAATCCCAATATCTATTTAGAAAGTATGTGCTGAAAAGAAATAGAGTGCAAAATAAAAAATACTGTTTTCACCTCAAAATCCAAGTCCGAGTCTGCTCACCTGGGCGTGTTGTACAAATACTTGGTACAACTCTATCATAAAGCATTAGGGATAAAGTATCCATAATAAAAACTAGGTTGGCTACTTCCTGTAGTTTAATCAATAGACACCACCATTAATTAGTTAGATAAAACCACAACACATAAGAAAAAAACGGGAGCTCAGTTTTTGTATAAAGATATATATATATATATATATATATATATATATATATACACACACACTAAAATTAAAGAGAATAATCTCTTTGTTATAAAGAAAACTAATTTAAATAAAAAAGCAATATAAAAATTATATTTTGTTTCTTTTGTCTTTAAATTACAGCTCTTCTTAGTAATGAGATTATTCTCTCAAAAATTAGTATATATATATATATTTTTTTTTTTCTACAAAAACTGAGCACTATATTCTCCCGTTTTTTTCTCAAGCGTTTTGGTTTAATCTCAATATCTAGTGTCCATGCTGACACGTTTCAGATGAGGTTCATATTCATAACCTGGTGTTTTATTATGAAATGGTTACCAGAAGTGACATCGGACCAGGGGTGAATCCAACTGGGAATGCTGTGGTATGGTAAATTAACCCTTAAAAACTCTATCTTAAATTTAGGATTAGAGTTGATTCATTGGTGATTTCCATTGAAAGTCGATTTGGGCTGCCCCAAATCCAAAGCACAAGAATATTTTTTACGTATTGTGCCTTATTGCATGGTATCCGTAACTCATTAAGATCTCTTATGTCCTCTATCTCATTTGTTTCCTCTAGACTGTCCCTACACTAGTGATTTTGTTTCCACAAAGTGGAATTAAGACTATATAGGCAAAGGATTATGGTGTGGTTTGTGTGGGGGTTTCCATGCATATGGGTAGATAAGTAAATTCATTTCTATAAAACAAAATAAACACACAAACTGCGGAGAATGATAATTACCTGAAGATCATAATACATAATTATCAGGATAAAAATGCTGCAATCTCAGGCATATTTCCAGATGTAATTAAGATATCATTTGTGGCCGAAATAAATGCCTTGTATGACAATGAATGCCAAACAGTGAAGTAAGAGCAGAGATAAAATGATATCTCCACCTAAAACCATAGGATAATGGTTTCGGATCAATTGGGAAACTGAGAAAATAGCATAATATTACTCATTCTGACTCTTAATTCCTTTTAATTCTACTTTTTAATGGATTTCCTCTCAAGGGATATTGAACATGTAGCAACACTGAGCTACAATTCTAAAATTTAGTGCAAGACATGCACTAAACATGATAACAAATTAATTCAGCAAACATGTTATACATAGATGGACATGTCTACTAGGTTCAGAGCTAGTAGCCCATATTGATAGGGTTTTTTTTGTGTTCCTAGTGTCCAGTGCTTAGTATCTACAGTACCAAAAGTGCTGTGAGAAAGGACAACTAGTGAACTGGTGTCTGGGTCATGGGTAAATGATTGGTAATGGTTTTTGGTTTTAGCAAGTGGTTTAAATGTTATGGCTGTTCAATATATGCAAATATACATAGGGTTAGGGTATCGTATAGCGGGAAAAAAAATACAAATGCTTGCAACCTATGAGTGTACCAATTTTTATATTTTCTCCTTTCAATGAAAAAGTGGAATATTATGTTTGCACTGAAAGTTTCCAAATCTTTCATAAAAGTTTAACCAACTTTACAGATAAGAACATAACAAGAGTTTTTTACATTATCCAGTAATGCTAGGACCAAGGCCAATGGTTTGACGACCACTTAAAACACGAAATTTTGTTAATTTTGAAGTGTTGGATCAATCTCTTTTAAGTCATATTGTTAAGGGGGCCAGGAAATGAAGAATGACTTGCTAAAGAAGAATTGCTGTTATCTTATTAAATAAAAGGGGTATTCATGTTTCTTATATGTATGGCATTTCAATACAGCCCTGTTCGTGATTTGTGTCTCTACAAATGCAGAGGTGTCCATGCATGGGCTGTATTTGGAAATCCCATAGCAGTCAAAGGAGAAAGCGATGCATGCATGGCTACTTTCATAGGGGCTGCTGAGACTTTCAGTTACCAAACATTTATCCCGTGAATATGCATGGTAAATGGAGACTGTGTATGAGCAGTCCAAAACACACTGTTTGGTGGCTCATACATGTGGACCAAGGAGATGTACTGGGCAGAACCTAAGCACTCAAGGAGAGAAGTCACGAAGAATTTTGAGAAATGAGGTTTGGGGCTCACTACTGGAGCTCCATGAACAGGATCTTGGGGAAGAAAGAGAACACTAGGACCAGGCTCGGACGAACCCACAGGGGAGCAGGGGCAGCACCATTGGGCCTTTGGCCATTATCGACTTTGAGCATATAACATCTTTATTTAAGTAAAACGTTGCATTTTTACTGCTTGTTAAGGAAACTCCTAGATAACCCTTGTGAAATATTCCGTCAACATTACATTGGAAAGGTTCATCTCTTTTATTAATCAGTTGTGTATAGTAGCTGTGGTACTCCGGCTCTGTATGATGCACCTCTGTATTTAGGGGCCGTTCACACAGCTTATTTTGGGCACGGATTGCAGCCGTATTGCGCGCCGTACTGCGCTGCAATACGGCTGGAATCCGTCCCAGCCATTACGGTAATCTACAGTTCTCATAAAGAACTGTAGATTCTGTCTCTCCTCCCCGCTCGGCGAATCCGCCGGGCGGGGAGAAAGTGACATGCACATTATCCCGGCGGGATACGCGCCATGGATAATGCATGTCTATGGGGCCAGCGAGCAGCGCCCCCGCCCCCGCCCTCCCCTTATTCAAGCCGTAATTGCGGGAGAAATCCATCCCGCAATTACGGCTTGAATAAGCCGTGTGAACTGGCCCTTATAGTACCAGTTGTATCTGCTATTACAGCTACAGTTCCATTCTCTTGAATTGGACAAAGCTGCAGTTAATTGCAACAATGTGCACAGCTTCTACTAAAAGTATGGAGCCATGCCTGGTAAATAATGTAGCAGCCCTTTGAAATTGCTGATTGGTAGAGATGCTGATAGTTGGAAACCCACCAATCTTATTAGCATAGGCAATCAATTTTTAAGAACCGGAAAAACCTTTTTAGAATCATCAGATGAATTAACTCTAATCAAATACTTTATCTCCAGACATCTGAAGTGCAGGACTAATTTCAGGTGAAAAAATCATTATGCCATTTGTCTCCAGTAAATTTTCATGTGTTGCTATTACACTGATTCAATGATTAAATCTCTTCCTCTCATCATGATTAATTCCCGGCCCCCTGCTGGCATTTATCCGGTGACCTATGCTTGTAGTCAGAAGAGGAAAACCACAGGATTGTAAGATCATAGCTGCTG
This sequence comes from Phyllomedusa bahiana, assembly GCA_025379985.1. Lineage (NCBI taxonomy): Eukaryota > Metazoa > Chordata > Amphibia > Anura > Hylidae > Phyllomedusa > Phyllomedusa bahiana. The sequence goes on along the minus strand of JAODAL010008315.1, from coordinate 72,687 downwards.
GTGGAAAGCAGTGTCATTCCTAGATGTTATCCTCCCCTCAACTTCATTTCCTTAAAACAGAAAGAAGTATGACTGTTTCTACTAAATTATAATAGTGTGGTTTTTCCCATTGGTGTCAAGTGACACAAAAGAGAGAACTGTAATAGTAGCAGTTTAGTTGTAGGTGAATGTTTACTGACTTGTCACATTAGGTACAGTGTTCTCTCAACATACCATATTAATTGGTTCCAGAACTACCATTGCATGTTTAAACCGTAACACTATGGAAAAGTGGTACTTGGTTCCAGAGCCCTTAAAATGTTATTCCAAAATAACACAATTATTACAGATACAGCAAGTCTATACTTTAAACTTGTTATAGTGATATGTCAGAATTTTTAATTGTTGTAGGTCCTGATGCCAAGATCTTCAACAATTGCTTAAATAAAGAGAAAGAAGCATACTTTCCAACTTGCAAAGAGGGACTCCTCAGGCCACCCTTCCAACCACACCCAAATACATGACATCACACAGGACACACCTCTAACCATGCCCAAACACATAACATTACACCAGGACTCGCCACTAACCATGCCCCACATAACAAAATGATGCCCCACCTCCTCCAGCAGACCAGCGGCAACACAACAGCAGCGTTACTGGAGTCTCTAAAGAAGTATTTATATAACATAATGTATTGTTTATACATAAATCCATACAAATAGCTATAAGACAAACTTCTATGGATAATACCTTTATATAATAGTCGTACAGTGACCACATAATACCAATATACAAGGAGCAAATATCACTGTACCACTATACAAAAATCAAATATTACACATCAAAACCCCATATCACCACCACATAGTGAGTGAATAATACCACAACATCATGACCACATATCACCACCACATAGTGACTGAATAATACCGCCATACTGTTCCTGAATATAAACCATTACACTACTATCAATATTCCTGCCATACAGTGACCCTATAGTGGTACATACCAGTGTACACAGGTGCTCTGCAGACATATGACAGCCATAGAGTGACCCTATGGGGTAGATACCAGTCGTATGCAGGCACCCTGCAGACATATAAGCAATTACAGTGCAGTTACATCCTATGCTTCACAGATGACATCTTCTCTGATGAGAGTTATTCTCTTTTGGTTTCTCCATCCGCCTTAGACTACCATGACGATTTCTCTCAGCCATGCCTCGTCCCCCCAGAATTAACCATACAAACATCTTAGACTCCTCTCTTTTCTAGCATCTCCGTAACTGTTCCCACCTCTGTACAAACTCTCGGGTGATAGGTGGAGAAAGACTATGAGACAGTAAGCGGAGGTGAGTGTTAGAAGATGGTTGTATTTTGTATGGACACTAGGCTGCATAACACAAAAGTAAGGCCATGGGTGAGAGAGGGGGTACAGGTACATCTTGCAAGCACAATCTCTTTGGTGGAGACAGAGGACTATGCTCCCATATATTGTGGCACAACTGTGGCCTTTACTCCTGCACCCCTAGAAAATCAGCCACAGCCATGATCTTTAGAGGTGCAGGGGATGGAGTTTTTTGTAGTGTTTTTATTACTTCACAAATTCCCTCATTTCAACTACATTTGATTTATTGGACTGTCGGACCAGCGTTGGATCAATTTCTTTAGTAAAATAGTCAATGAGGGAATGTCTCATGCAGTGTTTATTTAAATATACAGGTTTTTTTCTGTTTCTGTGTTTTTTTTTTACCATTTTATTTTTTCATCAGAAGAAAGCTGACAATAACCCCATGTCACTATTACCCCAGTACCCAATGCATGAGAGCTACTGGGAAGAGCCAGGTAACTGTCAGAAGGGAGACCAAATAATGTAATGGTCAGCTTCTGGGGTGACTGCAGGCTGGTATTTTTAGGGTGGGAAAGTACCATTATTCATGGTCCAGTCTGGGAGAGTCAGCAAGTACCGTATATACTCGAGTATAAGACGACCCGAGTATAAGCCGAGGCACCTACTTTTGCCACAAAAACCGGGAAAGCTTATTGACTCGAGTATAAGCCTAGGGTGAAAAATGCAGCGGCTACTGGTGAATTTTAAAAATAAAAATAGATACCAATAAAATTACATAGGCAGTTTAATGTCCCCCATAGGCAGGTATAGGCAGTTTAATGTCCCCATAGGCAGGTATAGGCAGTTTAATGTCCCCCATAGGCAGATATAGGCAGGTATAGGCAGTTTAATGTCCCTCATAGGCAGATATAGGCTTGTATAGGCAGTTTAATATCCCCCATAGGCAGATATAGGCATGTATAGGCAGTTTAATGTCCGCCATAGGCTGGTATAGGTAGCTATATGTCCCCCTAGGCAGGTTATAGGCAGCTATAGGTCGTTATAGGCAGGTATAGGTGCTCATAGGCAGAGTGTAGGCAGGTATAGGTCATTATAGGCTGGTTATAGGCTGGTATAGGCAGGTATAGGTGCCCCTAGGCAGGCTATAGGCAGGTAATTGCCCCCATAGGCAGGATATAGGCAGGTATAGGTCCTCATAGGCAGGGTATAGGCAGGTATAGGCAGGGTATAGGCAGGTATAGGCAGGGTATAGGCAGGTTTAGGTCCCCCTAGGCAGGTATAAGCAGGGCATAGGCAGGTATAGGTCCCCCTAGGCAGGCTATAGTCCTCCCAGGCACTCTCCTCCGTCTTCTCGGGACAGGCGGGTGATGTCATCAGGCTGCGCACGCAGCGTGATGACACACGCTGCCTGTGCCGGAAACTCCGGACAGCCACGAGTCTGCGGCCGCCCGGAGTCCACTGCTGAGCAGGGAGTGCTCGCTCTCTGCTCCGCAGTGGTATCTCTTCACCTGTGTGCGCTCCGGAGGAGTCGCACACAGGGGAGGAGATCGCTGACAGTGCCTGGGCCAGCGCAGCGCCCGGACGCTGTCAGGTACTCAACAATTAGTTATATGCGCTCCCTGAAGACTCGCATATAACTGAAGCGTCCCTGTCGGCGCCCGGGCCATCGCAGCGCCCGAGTGCCGACAGTGACTCGAGTATATACGGTGTGTGCATATTGTTTGTGTAATGAAGAGTGCAGTACCAGGGACTCAGGTCATATGCCTTTAACCCCTGGGACATACCTCTGCACGCCTGGGACATTGGGACAGCTCCTGGAACCTGTAAGAGTTGACATATATGAACAGAAGTACTTTTCTAAGAACTGTCTCTTTCCACTAGCTGAAGACATGCTCATTGACTTTCTATAAGCGAGTCTTCATCAGACGAGAAGAGATAGCACTCTTTTTTGGCTCATGGATTTCAACCAGTGATGGATGGTCAAACCTTGATGTGAATTGGGTCTTAACAGAGTATTTTCTCCCTGCCAGAAAGACAGCTTATAGAAAGTCTATGAGCACGTCATCAGCTAGCAGGGAAGGTCAGTGTTCAGCTAAGCGTGTCGGTTTGTTTTTAGTGGTTGATGGGGTATTGTCATCAAGACTCCACCAATCAAAACTTGTGACATGTCACTATGACATGTCTAAATGAGTTTTTCTTAAAGTGCGGTTATACTCTTTTATATGTTATATATCATATTTTTTATTGGTTTTAAAATGTAGATCTCTCCAGTCCTCAGCCAGTCAGCGGTGACAGTGTACGCATGAGACACTGATTGGCTGCAGGATTATCATTAGAGCAGCTTGCTTTACTGCCTGGAGATGAAAGGTACACAGCGATTGGCTGCATATTCTAGCTAATAGTGTGCACCCCTGATGACACATGCGCATGCAGATTATCTGAAATATCCAGCCAATAGCTTGCGCCCCTAAGGCAGCCCGCCGGTCCCATAGACATTCATTATTCACGCCGTGAATAATGAATGTCACTTATCTCCCCGCTCGCCGTATTGTGCGAGTGGGGAGAGGAGACGTTATCAATAGTTTGCAGTAAGGAGCGAAATACGGGGCGAGATACGTCTAATTTTAAGCCGTGTGAACATAGCCTAACTCCTGGCCAGCAGCTGGAGTCTGTGCAATAGGAACGCATGCTATTGGCTGGATCTTCCAACCATTTGTCGTGTGCTCTAAGTGATGGTCTCCTACAGCTTCTCTCATAGCTGCTGCTGCTTAGAGGCTTCATACATTGTGGATATATTTAACTTAGAATGGTTGATGAGAAACCATAGTATTCATCAAATCTCAGGGGACCATTGTATAGTCTGTTGCCCATCTGGGAAAGACACAGACAAATCAGGGCCAAAATACAGGGTCCTTTTTTCTCTCCTCCTATCCACCAAGAATTGTGATTCATGAAATTTACTAGTTTTATTAAATTCATTATATACCATCTAATGAAGTGTAGGATGCTGCTATTTATGTGACAATTGGCCCCTTTACCAATTAGGCGCAGTGCAGTGTTAGACTAGAATACCTGGAGCCAACCAGTTGAGTTGAATCTTGGGACCCATTCTATATCTACTGTTCATAACTGCACATGACTTGCTTTCTCTCTATCTTTCTCTGCCTTTCTCCCTGAAAAGCAGCTCTAAGCCTGCCATGCCCAGGGGCCCACCGGGCCAGTATGAGGCTCGGTTTGAGTTTTATGCTTCACTTACTGATAGCAGCATCTACTCTTAGTAGTAATAACCCGTTTCTAAAACTTTGTACAATGTCAATGCAGCTGGGTACGATGGCCACCATTAGTCTAAAGACCACATTGCACCTCACTCATTTATACGTTGAAGTAATGCAGTGCAATAGTTAATGCATGTCAAACTGCAGCCTTAGAGATATTAAAGGGGTTTCCTCACTACAAAGATTAGCTTTCAACATGAATGGACTGTTAATTAAAGACTTTTTCTTAACATATTGCTTTGTTGATTTTACTTTAGTCACAAAATAAGAGCATTTTTTTGTACTTTTGAGTGCACACAGGTTGCTACGGTAATATACATACCAGACTGTCATCTGTTATCTGACTAGCTGACAGAGCAAAGAGCAGGGAGTGATGTCACCCTATGGATTGAATGATGGGACTGCACTCTGGAGAAAAAGTAATTAACTCTAACAAAATAAGCATCTGTTTAAGATAAGGAGACTGTATTCTGTGGTCACAGGACCTGCAGCTTTTGTTTAATGAAGATTAGCTCTCCCAAACTTGTCAGGGTAGGTGCTACTCACCTCTATAGAACCAACCACAGGCTAAGGAGACAGAGTGAGTGGAAACTGCTTGTGAGTTAGGCAAACAGTGTGGTGAGAAAACCCCTTTAAAGCTAATTTAATACATCTTGCTATACTTCTAAGGCATTTCCATATCTATAGTATATATATTTTTAAAATGAGGTCTATAAATATGTGTTTGGAATTGGTGCCCTTTTTATATTCCCGCATATTTCTGATTTTGCACACTATGAGGGACTTGTATGAACGGGGCTGCACCAGGTTTCTGCCATGCTTTGAGCCTAAAAAAGGTGACATAATCCTGTTCAATACTTGTGGCTCAAGCATGCCACTTTTGAAAGCACAAACTATATGGGGTCATGTTGCACTAGATTTTTATGATAACACACATTTATGAATATGTAACGGCAAAAGTAGGCATTAAAATGTTGGTACAAACCAGACCAAGTTCCAAGTGGTCTGACTGTGGCCAAAGTTGTCGTAGACTAACTAGAGATACTGATAGGGCCAAAAATATCAATTGTTTTTCAATAAAAAAAACTAATTTATGATAATTATAAAACTACATAAAATTAAATATAAAATTAAACAATATAAAATTATATAAATACATGTATTTATACCAAAATTCTGAAATGATCTCATATCAAATTAACATTAAATTATATCACATAAAATCAATATTAAATTAAATAATCTAAAATGATTAAACCAATACAGAATCTACCATAAATGCCATTCTCAAGTATTTATGGAGTTAGTGTAGTATTATCAGTGATTACAGACACATCACTGCAGGCTAGAAATAAAAGAATAGCATTTCAGTGAATAGAAACTATGGTTGTAGTAATCTCGCTGTTGTGTGCTGGCTATTGCTATATGTAGAATAAAGGCTGAGAGCAGGAAAAAAAAATCCAGACTGATCAACATGTGATTAAAATTTGTTTAATTATTTTCATGTAATAAAAGTGGAAAATATAAAAATTAGAATGAAATATCATTAATAACATACTTAATTTTTCTGTAGAAAATCAACTTACTGAATTGCACTAGTCTCTATAGGGAAGAACAGTAACATGTTTCCAAACATAAAATAAATGTATTTGGTGAGAAGGAATCCTCTGAGCAGTGTATCAGCAGTTCCGTGTTAGCCAGGACTTCATAAAAAAAGGACTTGGGGTCCTGATTTCTGACAGCCTCATAATGAGTCCCCTGTGCGGCCATGTAGGGAAAGTACATAAAATCCATGGATGCATAATGTAGCTAAGAGGAATAACCATCAGAAAGAGGGACATTATGACTCTGCTGTATAATCTAGTGAGACCTCATCTGGAATACTGTGTACAGTTTTGAGGACATTGACAAAATAGAATGGATCCAAATATGGATTATTAAAACAATGGAAAGTCTCGAGCATGTATGACCTGGTGTCGACTCACGAGTTCTACCTCTGCTTTTAATAGTGTATGATAGGACATTAAGTATGAAAGTGTTTCACAGCACTTAATAAATATGCTCTGTTCTCAGCCATGACACTTTGAAACTGGGATGAATTTGTATGACAAACTTTGGTGCATTTTTTAGCACATTTTAGCACATTGTATGAATGTAGCATGCTATGCCCCTGCATTATTGGCGCATTCAAAAATGTTCTCTTGCATGCAATGCATGCCAACAAAATGGAACAAACAAGGAAAGTCCATGGTGTGACCAGAGCCAAAGAACAGGATTGTTTCTGATGTCTAGATAAAGGAGCCAATTTATTAATCTTCACAATTTCATAATAAAACCATAATCAGGAAAAGATATGTACAGCTATGACAAACATGGCTGACGCGTTTCGGAGGAAACTCCTTAGTCTTAACAAAATGGAACAGCCCTGTTCATACATGGCGCGCATAGTCTAGGTTCAAGTCTGGATTGCAAAAAAAATGACGAAAAAAATAGTGCATCATGCAGTAAAGGTTTTTTCTGTTAAGATAACGGACGCCATGATGGAAACTCCATTGCTTTTTGTATCTGTCAGATGTCAACCAACGCTTAAAGGGGTTATTTCATACCTCCTGTGACCCAACAGGATGACATCACCATGCCTTTTTTCTCTCTAATAAAAGAAAGGTCTGTTTATGTACAGAATTGTAAGTAGCTACACTGTAGCTCAGAGGTAACATTTTTGCTTTACAGCACAAGGGTCCTTGGTTCAAATCCCTGCAGGAACTTAACCTGTGTTTTTTTCCCCTCTTTATCAATGCACATACCTCATTGAAGTTTCGTCTTTGACTTATTACTAACTAGTCCAAAGGACAGGAGTAAAATGACAGCACCCGGGGTTTGAACACTCCTGTAGCTACCTGAGAGGAGAGGTGATGTCTGAGCATGTGCGGCCAGGACTGAGGAGCTCACAGCCCTGGTCATATACCCTGGAGACGAGCTGTAAACAATGGATCACTAAAGGAGCAGCTAAGTCAAAAACGTTTTTTGTCTTAGGTGCTCCTTTAGTGATCCATTGTATACAGCTAAGACAAAAACGGTTTTTAATAATGATGAATGTTTATATTTAATTTTCAAACTTCCCACATCAATTTTACTTCGTGGCAAAACCCCTTTCATCTTTATAGCCCAAAGACAAATAGAAAAGGGCACATAACAGAAATCTTTATACTGTATATGTTAAAGGATTACGTTCAGGAGGGAAATATCTTTAATAAGAAGCATTAAACATTAGACCAAGAGGGCTCCATCTCATATTGGCTGGGAAGAAGATCAGAAGCAGTGTCAGAAAATATTACTTAACTGAAAGAATAGTAGATGCTTGGAACAAACCTGCAGCAGATGTGATAGGGAAATCTACCATAACTGAATGTAAACTTGTGTGTGATAAACAGGTTTCTACCCTAAGGTAAAAATACAAAGGAAATAAGGGCAGACTAGATGGACCCTGTGGTGTTTTCTGCCTTCAATCTTCTTTGCTTCTGCTATCTGCCTATATAGTACCTAATGACATTACAGTAGGATTATAAGGCTTTCACTCTCTCCCCTGTATATGTGCACACTCAACTACAACCCACCCCTTCGTGATCCACAGTAATCCCTCATTTTTGATGTTCCTTTAACAGTGGAAGTCAATCCCAGATGCTGATCTTCACAGCAGGAGCTTATCCTGCCATACGGGTTGGATGTATGTCTGGTGCACTGGGGAAGGGAGCATTGCTTATCTTGTCCCTCGCCCTTCTCTTCCCACTCTGTGTCATTAATTATATAAAAACTTTAATTATCTACTTTTAATTTTTATGCCTAAAATGCATTAAATATTGTCGATGGAAGAAAAATCAATGTTCAGTAAATAATCAAATTTTTTCTGAACAGAGAACTGTTCTTTCAGTTGTCAGATTCATCAAATGGTTTATGAGGATTGCAAATCATCAAGCAACAATACAGGAACGGGACGTTAAATGCCCCATTGCCATTCATGATATCAATATGTCAAGGATGATGGAGTGAGGGAATCCACAGTAAAGCACTCACTGTCCACTCGATAGAAGAGTTCGAAGTGATGCATAATCTCGGGTTTCTGTGGAAGACATACTGGTTTCATTGCCAGAGCTTTGTCTTTATTCATTATTCATTCAGTAGGTCAGCTCAGATTAATCTCACTTGGGCAATTTCTGTTAACCTGAGGGCGTCCCTATATACATAAATACATATATTACTGCAGAGTGTGACAGAAATTACCACAGCATGTAATAATTATAAATAACCCTGAACGTAGACATTGTTACTTCAGATGGATTACAGCAAAAAATGGGGAAATATTAAATATTCAACAGAATTTTACTGTATGAATAATAATAAAATATCTTGTAATCAAAGGTATTTAAGCATAAGTTCTCCTTCGGTTAACAAAATAGGGATCTGCATAGAAGCAAATGCACATTATATTTTTTCTATGCCAGTAGTGCTGTATGCCCATCTCAGACGCTTAAGACTTGTGAACGGGAAATTCCATAAATGTCTTATATGTGCGGGTCCCATCTTTGGGGCTATCATTTATTTTGAGAACAGACCTCTGTACTCCCCTGTATGGAATGAAGAGGTGGTCACATGTGCTCGGCTCTTTTTTTTCTCTTCTATGGGACTCCCAAGCCATTGTGCTCAGCTGAATTACAATAAAATGAAGGAGCCACATATATGCGGTCATCTCTGCATTCTGTACAGAAGAGTATGAAGGCCCGTTCTCTAGATTTGTGCAAATATCATAAACTTTTGGTATATCTTGTCGATATGCCATAAATGTCTAATGTGGCAATACCTCATATTGTGGTCTTATCTTCACCACCACTCTTCATATGTCCTGTAAGGGGTCATGAACAAGGCCCCACTTCATGACACTTTCTTTGAGCCAGATGGAAAGTATGAAGGTCTACAAGGGCTCCGTTGTAACTGCTACTTTTGCACTCATTATAGCTATGCTCTTGAGTGAGCATCTCTCGCTTCGACAGTTCTGGCATGTAATACTAACACTGTTTGGCCATCTACAACTTCATTGGACATAAATTAATAAATATCAAGATTTTTTGGAATATAAAAAGGGCTGCTATCTTTTCTCTTGTATTATATACTTGTTGGAGGCTTGTTGAAAACAATCTCTGAAACTTGCACACATTTATTTTTATTACAGTGCTGTTCTTCTTTGCAAATACCGCCCGACCTGAGATCACGTTGTAAGTTCGTGGGTGGCTTAAGCATTTTTTGATCAAAAACATGTGAACTAAGAATCTCAAAGTTTTTTCATGTATGATAGATAGCATAAATGCTTCTTTAGGGATTTCCATGTATTGTATAGCCCTTTTGCAGTGGTGTGCCCCTGGTAATGGTGTGCGTGTGTATATATATATGACGCAACCCTGCCAGTGGCACCCAGGTTCACATTGTGTTTTTCAGAAATGTTTTTTTGTGCAGAACTATACGTTGTATTTGGCATATATTGATTTTAATCTATATAGGGAGGAAGGGATGCCTCCATTTTGGTTTCCTGCACCCACCCATTTTCACAGGCTGTTATATGAGTGCAGCTTGCAAGGTTGGTGTTTTTTTTATTTCTTTCTCTCTGGATAATGGAGGTCGGTTGACCCAATGAGAGGCCTGAATTTGGCTCTATTGAGAGGTAAAGATAGCGTAGGACCACTCGACCTGAGATCACATTGTAAGTTCGTGGGTGGCTTAAGCATTTTTTGATCAAAAACATGTGAACTAAGAATCTCAAAGTTATTTCATGTATGATAGATAGCATAATTGCTTCTTTAGGGATTTCCATGTATTGTATTGCCCTTTTTGCAGTGGTGTGCCACTGGTAATGGTGTGCGTGTGTATATATTGTAAGGCCGCAGCTGGGAAGGTCTGCAATGGTGTGCATATCCCAGCCAGGTTCTGGGCGTATGCCTGGAGAGAGCAAAACACATGCCACCAAGGTAAGGAGCCTTGGTGGAGTGAAAGGCCCATGTTAAATAGGTGTCGACAGTACAGACTGTCGACATACATTTAAGTTGTATGTTAGTACGGCTTCCAGCCATTCCTGGGTCGGCCTTTCATTGGGAGTAAGCATAGAGCAGGGTGGGTGCTTACTCCCCATGGCTCCACTCCGGGATTTCCCGGCGGTATATCAGGTCAGCAGGTAAGCTGACTGCGCGGGCTGTATCTACCTTCTGGGCTGGAGACATTCACACTGCTGGAAGCCAGTGTCTGCTACACCGTCACCCCAAGGTGCTAGTGAGGAAACTACCCCTATGTATAGTAACCGCTCAGACGAGCAGGAGTTTTTGTTTATGTTTATCTGTTTGCTGTACATGTATTGCCATCCGTTTTTGTTCTGCTGGTGCAATAAACACACGGAAGCAAGAAACCGTTTGTACCAGATATCTGCCTCTGTCTCATGCCTGAAGGACTTGTGATATGATCAGGCTCGGACTGGGCCGCCGGGGGATCGGTGAATCCCCCGGTGGGCCCCCCAAGCCGCTGTGGGCCCCGGAGGCAGTGCTGTCGCTCCCCGGGGCCCGGCCACGCATCCGGTCCCTGAACGCCCGGGCCCCGCGTCCCGAGCGCCCGGGAGTTGGGGACTAACGTCCCCGACTCCCGGGGCTGCGCGGTGTCAGCGGACCACAGCGCCACTAGCGCTGCACTCCGCTGATCTCCCTGGCAGGCTGTAGGCGTTAGGCCTTCAGTCTGCCAGGCGCCGGCCCCTACTAGTGACGTAGGCGCGCGGTGACATCACTTCACCGCGCTGCCTATGCAGGGCGGCAGTTAGAGACAGCGGCAGCTCGGAGCGGCTGGGAGCGGGAGCCAGAGCCAGGTAAGTGGATGTTTGTTTATTTTTTAACTACCTAATGGGGTCCTGACTACCAGAGGGGCCCCTGGCTACCTACAGGGGGGCCCTGGCTACTTCAGGGGGGCCCTGGCTACCAGAGGGGCCCATGGCTACTTAAGGGGGCCCTAGCTAACTAAAGGGGGGCCCTGGCTACCAGTGGGGCCCCTGGCTACTTAAGGGGGCCCTAGCTACCTAAAGGGGGGCCCTGACTACCAGAGGGGGCCCTGGCTACCTACAGGGGGGCCCTGACTACCAGAGGGGGCCCTGGCTACCAGAGGGGCCCCTGGCTACTTAAGGGGGCCCTAGCTACCTAAAGGGGGACCATGACTACCAGAGGGGCCCCTGACTACTTAAGGGGGCCCCTGTCTACTTAAGTGGGGCCTGGCTACCAAAAGGGGGCCCCCTGGCTACCTAAAGGGGGGCCTGGCTACTTTAAGGGGGCCCTGGCTACTTTAAGGGGGCTCTGACTACCAGAGGGGCCCCTGGCTACTTAAGAGGGCCCTGGCTACCTAAAGGGGGGCCCCTGGCTACTTTAAGGGGCCCCTGGCTACTTTAAGGGGGCTCTGACTACCAGAGGGGGCCCTGACTACCTAAAGTGGGCCCTGGCTACTTAAGGGGGACCTGGCTACTTAAGGGGGCCCTGGCTGCATAAAGGGGGCCCTGGCTAGCTAAAGTGGGCCCTGGCTACGTAAGGGGGCCCTGGCTACGTAAGGGGGCCCTGGCTGCATAAAGGGGGCCCTGGCTAGCTAAAGTGGGCCCTGGTTAGCGAAAGTGGGCCCTGGCTACTTAAGGGGGCCCTGGCTACTTAAGGGGGCCCTGGCTAACTAAAGGAGGCCCTGGCTACATAAAGAGGGCCCTGGCTACATAAAGGGGGCCCTGACTACCTAAAGGGGGGCCCTGGCTAGATAAAGGGGGCCCTGACTACCTAAAGGGGGGCCCTGGCTACCTAAAGGGGGGCCCCGGCTACCTAGAGGGGCCCTGACTAACTAGAGTGGGCCCTGACTAACTAGAGGGGGCCCTGACTAACTAGAGGGGGCCCTGACTAACTAGAGGGGGCCCTGACAACTATAAGGGGGCCCTGACTTACCTTAAAGGGGGCCCTGGCTACCTAAAGGGCGCCCTGGCTACCTATATGGGACACTGACTAACACTAATACTAAAAGGGGGCTCTGCTACTTTAAATACTAAAGGGGCGCCCTGAACTACCTATAAACTAAAGGGGGCCCTGGGACTTCCTGCACATACGCTAAAGGGGAGGGCACTGAACTTCACTGCACACTAGCTAAACAGGGGGGGGGCTGACCTTCTGCACAATAGCTAAAGGGGGGGGGGGGTGACTTCCTGCTACACTAGCTAAAGGGGGGGGTGTAGGGGGGGGGGGGGGGGGGGTGCGTGTGGATAGCGTTGTTGATGGGGGGGGGGGGGGGGGGGGGGGGGAGGGGGGGGGGGGGGGGGGGGGGTGGGGGGGGGGGGGGGGGGGGGGGGGGGGGGGGGAGAGAGGGGGGGGGAGGGGGGGGGGGGGGGGGGGGGGGGCGGGGGGGGGGGGTGGGGGGGGGGGGGGGGGGCGGGGGGGGGGGGGGGGGGGGGGGGGGGGGTGGGGGGGGGGGGGGGGGGTGGGATGAGAGAGGTGGGAGGCCCCCTACTACCTGCACAACTAGCTAAAGGGTGGCCCTAACTACTGCACACTAGCTAAAAGGAGGCCCCCTAACTACACTACCACACTAGCTAAAGGAGGGCCCCTAAATACCTGCATCACCTACCTAAAGGAGGCCTAATGCCAGTATTACTACCCCTAAAGGGACGTCCCTAACTGCCTGGTATAACTCCATGCCATTATCTCCAGGGGCTTAGTCCTCTTTCCCCACCTCCAACCCCTTAGGGATACTAGTCTCTAAAAGTTATGGCTTGTACCCCGCGTCTCGCACCCCCTGGGGACAGTTTTTGTAAAGAAGTGGGGGAATTGTAAAGGAGTTGCTGGCAAATTGAGGGATTTAAGGATTATATATTTGTTATGTAATTTCTTGCAGGATGAGTGGTGGCGGGACAAGTCCATCATGGCGGTGTGGAACGGATGGGAAGAGTAGGGAATAAAGAACGGACTCATGAGAGAAGAGAACGAACTCCATCAATTTGACATCTCCGGTGAGTCCCTAATTTCAGGGGTTATTATCACTTTCTATATTGGATCAGTGCTGTATTCACTGTAATGTTGATGTGGCCTGAGCTGGTGTCTGACCTCTATGTGGTCTCTATTTGGTGGTGTTGTAGGTTATACCTGACTGGTTTGTCTGACCTCTATGTGGTCTCATATGGCGTGTTGCTAGGTTATACCAGGGCTGGTGGTTGGACCACTCTGCGGTCTCTATATGGTGGTGCTGTAGGATATACCTGAGATTGGTGTCTGATATGGTGGGTGTTGTAGGTTATTACCTGAGCTGGTGTCGACCTCTATGTGGTTTCCCAATATGGCGGTGTTGTAGGTTAATACCTGAGCTGGTGTCTGACCTCTCTTTGTTCTCCTATATGGTGGTGTTGTAAGTTATACATGAGCTGGTGTCTGACCTTATTTGGTGTCCATATAGCAGTGTTGTAGGTTATATTGGCGTTAGTATAGTGGCAGTGGTACACGTGTCCCTGATCTCGAAAGAGTGAGGGAACCACCTGGACCCCCTGTCGATAGGAGTTAGACTTTTATTATTTTCTCGTGCTGGTGTATATTTTTAAGATGGTGGTGATGTGGGACCAAGGGGGAGACGTGGAGGGGATATTGTATGTGGGCTGGTGGGGGATATGGATGGAGCTACTGAGCCCTGTGTCTATGATATGTTAGAATGACAAATGGTGTGACTACATCGTACTACCACAAATTCAGTTTGCTGTTTTTGCACAACTGTATTATGTGGTAAAATGGGATTCATTTATGTCGAGAGGCCGGTAAATATTTTCATGTACAGTAGGGTGGGCCCACAAGATCAACTCCCCTGTGGGCCCCAGGGACCCCCCAGTCCTGACATGGACTTATGATCCTCCAGAGCTGGTGCACAAGCTCACATATGGTGGAGGTATGCAGGGAATTTAAAGAGATGCTTCATCTTAAAGTGACATAGGCAGCAACACGTGGTTTCCAGCATCATGTCTTTGATTAAATCCGCAGCTGTACAACAAAGCAGAGACATCCAAAAAATGGACGGAGCTGGTAAATACAGTTGATTCAGGCAAATACAAGCCTCCAGCTGATGGCGGGCAAGTCAGCAAAAAAGGCCCATGAGGAGACGTACCGAGCCCGGCAGAAAAACCAATTCGCCTGTTGATGAAACGCACCAGGCAGCGTGAAAAGAGCAGCAACATGTCGAACCTGGCTCCTTCAGCAAACAACTTCAGTGACTGCAAGGCCAGAGGCAATCAGAAGGTGGGCAGCTGAAGCCCCAATCAAGCAGTACTGCTAAGTCCTGCGGCAAGATGTACCCAAGACGGACGATGTGGCAAGCGTTTCTTCGGCACATTTGAAAGGTCGCCGAGAGAGAGCGGCTCCCAGGGGACCAGTGGGGCTGGACATCTGGCCCCCTTTCTTACCGGCGAACCACCAAAGAAAGGCTTACTTCGACCTGAGGGTTGACAGCGCCAAGGACTTACGCACCGGCTGAAGGGCGAGAAATCCTAGCCTGACTGGGGGTGTACTTTTCTGGCGGGGTCGGGCCCAGAGAGTGCATACTGGGAGTTCCAGCCAAGCCAGCTAGGTCTCAAGATGTGTGCCTACTCCACCTCACCAGCAAGTGGCTGCCGCCCCCGAACATCTTACAAGCTGTCTAGGTGACGGAAGCGGGTCGGTCTGTGACGCTTCCGGTGCGCGCCATACCCATGCGGGACCCGGATGCACACGGCTACACGGACCCAAATGCCTGGACGAGCTTTTTCTCTATTGGTGGGAACGTTACAGTGCCACACCGAGGAGTTCTCCCAAGGAATTGCATCACCAGGATCAGCATGGGGTAAGACTGTTCCCTGTCCCAAAAGATTAACCTAAAGGCTCCTGTGGGGAGGGGATCAATGGCTGGGTGAGAATGGGGGATGGTTGCCAACCCCAAAGAGACAACTATTGGCCCAGAGCCTGGGCACCATCATCTGCTGGCGATGCAATAGGACCGGACAAGTTCGCTCGCACGGTGTATCCTACTTTGGGGGAAAACCATGGGGGACTTTGGTATAAGCGTACGTCGATGTTTGCAAGGCACTTCATACACACATGCCCACACTGACGATGGGGGGAAAAATCGGCGGTATTGCACGTTAAGCATTCAATGGGACACACGTACAAGCCTTCAGGAACTACTCTGAATTTTTGTTGACCCTGGTACAAGCCAGCTGGTGGGCTCCAGGGACCAACTCCAACCCCGCCGTATAGGGGTGGTCTGTGTGACAAGGGGACAACCAGGGGACTACCCAACGCGATACTCACCCTAAAGACCCCTGCGGGTCGCAAGGGACATGAGGTGGCCGTTGCGCGGAGCCTACCCCACAGTCGGGCATCATGGACTGTGATTTCACCTTGTTTGCGGATTTGTGGGGGAAATAAAAAGTGTACCCAGTATCAGGTGGTAAAGGATATTGTGTCTGCACAGGGACCAAAAACAATAACGAGCCCGATGGGTTTCCTTTGTCCGGTCCTGCTGGGGGACCTGAGGAAAAATCCCTCTGAGCTCGAGTTTACCTCCTTGCAGTATCCTAGGGGGGAAACTTTGGCACGGAGCAAGCTGAGGGGACCCCAAACTTGGGCATGCTTGGAAAAAGCGTGAATAGTGATAGATGAGGAACCCAGGGAACCAGGCGAGAGTTTTGGTCTACCTATTTTCGGTGGTCAACTTCAATATGTTGTACCGGGTAAAAAAGGGACCCAACGAATGTGGTGGAGCACATGGTGTCCCCAGTCACATCGTCGCCAGGTGTTGGAGCTAGACCCATCCATGTGCTGCGGGGACCACTTATGGGTGGAAAAAACCCGGGAGAGGGTAGAGCGCAACTTCTACTGGCAAGGGGGGAATTAATAGGGCATTGAAGATTTCTGCCAGTCTTGCCCAGAGTGCCAAACTAATGCCCCTAGGCCCCTTTTTTCGGAGCCCTAGTCCCCCTGCAATAATAGAGGTCCCTTTGAGTGGGTCCGGCATGGACCTGGTAGGGCCGCTCCCAACAAGTCCAGCCGAGGACATCAGGCATATCTTAGTGGTCCTCGAACTACGCCAACCGATATTCCCGAGGCCTTCCCCTTAGGCAACCACCTCTCAAAATTGCCAAGGAGTTGTTCCAATGTTCGCCCGCACAGGACTAATCACGAAAGGAGATACTGACTCGACAAGGGTACCTCCCTTCATGTCGAAAAGGTGACCCTAAGAACTCAGCCGCCTCCTCACATATTACCCATCTGCCCATACCTCGGGTATAATCATCCCCAGACCGATGGTCTGGTGGAGAGGTTCAATAAGACCTAAAAAGGCAATCGCCTTAAAAAGGTGGTGGATATGGATGGGAGAGACTGGGACCGCCTACTCCACTTATTCTCATGTGCTCCTATATGGGAAGTAGCAAACATCCACAGGGTTCTCTCCCTTCGAATCCTCTATGGTAGAATCCCCCGGGGATCATTGGACATAGGCCAAGGAGACCTGGGAGCTGGAAAGAGTACCCCCTATAGGGCGTGATTGAATATATTGCCGAGATGGCAGGACTAGAATCGAGAGTCCTGCCTATACGTGCGACGAGAACCTACAGCGTGCCAAAGAGACCAGGCAAGGGTATATAAACCGGTCTGCATGGGTTCAGAGTGTTCCAGCCTGGAGATCGGTGTGCTAGTGCTGTGTCCCCACAGTCGCAAGCCCAAGTTTCTGGCAAAGTGGCCGGGCCCCTATGAGATCAAAGAGTGGGTCAGTGAGATCAACTATAAGGTGTTCCAGCCCGGTAGAGGAAAACCTTATCCAAAATCTACCACATCAACCATGAATTAAGCCCTGAAGGGACCCGTCAAAAGTTTTATGGCGATAAGAGGAAGCATAGGGGTGCCCAAAAAAGGAGGGAAATTACACCGTCCCGTATCTCCGAGGTCTCCCTGAGAATCAACAGCGGCAAGATAACTAGGGAGTTCCTACAAAGGAACCAGCAGGTCATTTTCAGGATCTGCCAGGGTCACACGAAAGTCATTGAAACATGACATCATCCACAGACCCGGCCAGAGGTACGTTTGAGGCCATATTATGGGTCCCTGAAAGGCTCTGAGGCAAGTGATTACCAAAGGAAGTTCAAAAAGATGCTGGAGCTTGGGGTCATAGAAAAAAATCCCAAAGTCGGCGTGTCGCATGGCACCATGAGTGCCATACCAAAAACCCGATGGGGCGCTTACGTTTCCTGGCAACGATTTTTCGCTAAATTAAAACGAAAAATCTCAAAATTTGATGCCTACCCAATGCCCGGGTTGATGGAATTTAGGGTTGAGAGGCTTAGGACCCGCGAGGTTACATCAGTACGTTTAGACCTGACCCAAGGGCTATTTGCAGGTCCCCCTCTCATAGGATGGCGAGGGAGAAAACGGCCTTTTCCACACCAGATGGCCACTTTCACTACGTGGTCCTTCCCTTTGGCCTTCTTGGGGCTCTGGCCACAAATCCAGAGGATGATGCGACGTCATCCTACAGCCCATAGAAAATATGCAGCACGGCATATTTTGGATGATGTGGTGGTCTTTAGCACGGACTTTGGGAGTCCCACCTGGACCAGAGTGGCAAGCTGTTTTAGATGCCATAAAGGGCAGCAGGTCTCACCAGGCCCAACCCTCTAACAAGTGTGCCATAGGGCTAGAGGTAGGCTCGCTATCTGGGGTTACCGACACTTGGGAGGGGAGTCATCTAAGTTCCCAAAATGGCAAAACTGGAGGGCAATTGGAAAATTGGGCCTCAACCGGATCTCAAGACGCAGGTCCGGGCCTTCTTAGGTAATCGCAGGGTACTATAGGAGGTTCGTGCCCAACTTTGGCCTCCATAGCAGCCCAGCCTTACGGACGTCACAAAAGAGACAAAAAGTCCAACCTTTGGCACAGGTGGAACCAGGAGGCTTGAACCACAAGCCTTCCAAAAGTCTAAGGGAGGTTACTCTGCAAGAGACCTTTGCTCATGGCCCCGAACTTTCAGTAAATAATTCATTGTTCAGGCCAGAGCTTGCTGGGTAGGCATTAGGGGCTGTTCCTATCACAACTGGTTGAGGGAGAAGAAACACCGGGTTAGTGTACCTTCAGCAGGAAAGCTGTCAGCGGCAGAGAAAAAAAAAAAAACTAACGCCATAGTGGAGAGAGAAAGCCTGGGCCATTAGGTGGGCTAACGAGTCATTGCGGTAGCTACCTGATAGCGTAGACCTTTAGAGTCATCACAGACCATTTTCCTTTAAAGTGGATGGCATCAAAAAAACAAAGGGATAGAACGCAAAGGGTGACCCAGTGGTTCATGGCTCTAAGGACTTTAAGTTCTCTGTAGAACATAGCCTGGGGTCCACAACAAGCAAAAATGGGATGCACTGTCGGGGGATGCACAATTTATGGCCACAAGAAAGTGCTCTGCCCCATAGGTCTGAGCAGAGGTGGAGGGGGGGGGGCTATGTAAGCCGGCAGCTGGGAAAGCGTCTTGCAAATGGTGTGTATATCCCAGCCAGGTTCTGGGTGTATGCCTGGAGAGGAGCAAAATCAATGCCACCGAAGGTCAAGGAGCTTGGTGGAGTGAATTGCCCACATGTTTAAATAAGGTGCTCCACAGTACAGACTGCTCGACATACAATTTAAGTTGATTGTTACGTACGGCTTCCAGCCATTCCTGGGTTGGCCTTTCAATTGGGAAGTAAGCATAGAGCAGGGTGGGTGTTACCTCCCCATCGGCTCCACTCCCGCGATTTTCAGGCGGTATATAAGGTCAGCGAGTAAGCTGACTGCCGCGGGATGTATCTCCAGGTTTTCAAATTTCTGGGCTGGAGACCATTCACTCACTGCTGGAAGTCAGTGTTATGCTGCACACCCCCGTCACCCCAAGGTGCCTAGTGAGGGGAACTACACCTATGTATTAGTAAAGCGCTTCAGAAGAAGCAGGGTTGAAGTTTTTTATGTTTATATGTTTGATGTACATGTATTGCCATTCGTTTTTGTTCTGCTGGTGCAATAAAAACACGGAAGCAAGAAACCGTTTGTACCAGGTATATCTGCCTCTGGTCTCATGCCTGAATAGGACTTTGTGCAAGCTCGACCAATCTATTGACGCCAAACCCTGCCAGTGGCACCCAGGTTCACAATTGTGTTTTTCAGAAATGTTTTTTTGTGGCAGAACTATACGTTGTATTTGGCATATATTGCTTTTAATCTCTATAGGGAGGGAAGGGATGCCTCATTTTGGTTACTGCACCCACCATTCTTCACAGGCTGTTATATGGAGTGCAGCTTGGCAAGGTTGGTGTTCTTTGTTTATTTCTTCTCTTCTGGGGATAATGGAGGTCGGTTGACCAAATGAGAGGCTGAATTTGGCTCTTTTGAGAAGGTAGAAGATGCATAGGGACCACCCGACACTGAGATCACGTTGTTAAGTTCGTGGGTGGCTTAAGCAATGCTTTTTGATCATAAAAACATGTGACTAAGAAATCTCAAAAGTTTTTTAATCAGGTATCAGGGCTCCGTTGTAACTGCTATTTTGTTCGACTCATTATAGCTATGCTCTTGAGTGGAGCATCTCTCAGCTTCGACAGCTTTGGCATGGTAATACTAAACTGGTATGGCCATCTACAAACTTCTTTTCGGACATAAATTAATTAAAATATCAGATTTTTTGAATATAAAAAGGGCTGCTATCTCTTTCTCTTGTATTATATACTTGTTGGAGGCTTGTTGAAAAACAATCTTGAAAACTCTGCACACATTTATTTTTATTACAGTGCTTTTCTTCTTTGCAAATATGAATTTCCTCAGGGAGGAGAGTTTTTGTGTTTGAAGTCCTCAAGTTGAACCAACGTAGATCAGCGAGTTAGAGGGATGCCTTCAGCTAAGTACTAGGAGGCGCTGGATCCATAACATATTTAAAATGGGCCCATCAGTTTTCCATCCTGGTGTCTGTTTTAACTTAAAATAATAGCTCTGCTTGTAATTTTTTGTGTAGAATCTGTGAAAAAAGCTTTAAATGTGTTGTCCAAAGTAATAATATAGTGGTCCTGGAGATCCATTAGCCCCCTCTTTTTCCTATACTCGCCTTCCACTGGTCCTCAGTTCCAGTGCCGAGTCTCTGGT
This sequence comes from Phyllomedusa bahiana, assembly GCA_025379985.1. Taxonomy (NCBI): domain Eukaryota; kingdom Metazoa; phylum Chordata; class Amphibia; order Anura; family Hylidae; genus Phyllomedusa; species Phyllomedusa bahiana. Next base: position 51,878 of record JAODAL010008315.1, on the reverse strand, counting down.
CTTCTGTTATCATTCTAGTACTTCCAAAAGGAAATGAACAGTAGAGGCCAATCAGCGGCTGCAGCAGTGATGTGCCCATTCTGAAGTACAAGAATGACAACAGATCACTAACCTCTACTTACCTAACTGTTTGGAGCTGTTCAATTCCATTCAGAAGTACATGGATGACAACAGAAGACCAGAGAGACTGGAACTAAGAACCAGGGCAAAGTGAGTATAGTTTTATTTTTTTAATGGGGTCCCAGGAACACTATTTTATTAGTTAGTGGACAACCCCTTTAAAGGGAACCTCCAATGCAGATATAAGACAGGCCAAGATATGACAAGCAGATATTTTCCTGAGTCTGAATTGTGGCAAATGGAGTGTTTGCAGGTACATATTAGGAACCTCACAGAGGCTTTATACAGCAACATATGGAGTGCTTATGCTTGTTGAATCCAATCTCTGACGTATGCATATGTTGCTTTACAAAGCCTCTGTGAGGTGCCATATTCAGACCTGAAATCTGTGGTTCTAGGGGAGAAAACATGCTGCAATCCTTTTCTCTCAACTTTACGTTACATCCCTGAGGAACAAAAAATAAAAATCCATATGCCTCTGTGAAATTGAGGGCACATAGAGATACAGTATGGACTCATGAAATTATGTTTGGTGAAGTTGGATCCCAGACACACCATGTGTATGAGGCCTATCTGTAATTTTACATCTGCTAGGGTAATATGCTATAGCAGCCAAACTGCACTAAAGATAGTTCATGTAAAGCTGCCAATGGGTCCTCCAGCTAATGTTCATGTAACAAGGACTTACAATTTTATTTCTATACATAAGAGCTGAAAGAAAAGTAGTTTGGATCTGTTATAACTAATCACAATCTTGTGAAATAAGATGAATGAGACAAGCTCACTGATCTAAACTCTGACTCCTTCATGACCCAGTGCAACTGTCAGAAGTATTGCTGAGTCTGGAGCTAGAAATCCTTTTCTTCACATTCCAGTAATATATCTGAACAATGCGCTGTTAAATAAAAATATGATAGAACATATGTAAAATGTTTCTATCTGTACAACCTTTTGGCATCTTATATAGACTTTTTTAACATTTTTGTAGGGCACATAAACCTCAAGACTTCTTTCTGTGCCTCTGAACAATATGTAGCTATGGAGCCAAGCATTAACTTGACCTCATTTGGTAAGGAATACTCACTTTTTTCATATTTTGACATATATCTTGTGGTTGATATTTCAAACATATTGATTTAATAGGATTTTACTCATTTCTATTAAAAGTTATGTTTTAAGGAATTGTGCATGGGCTTATTTTTGTGATTTACACAGTGGATGGCCTTCATCTAGCAGGGAAAATTATGGTGCTAGTAGTTTAGTGTTGTCCAAATCTGTCCTTGTTCCTTACTACTAAACTATTGTAAAAATTCAGGCTTGGGATGTTCTGAGCAATAATGTTCTTCACCCTGACCCTAACCCTAAAGCTAGCACTAATCCTGACCAGAATTATAACCCTTAATTGTGGTTAGGGTTTTTCATTAGGCTTGAATGGGTTAATTTACATATTCCCTGCATTTCCAACTCTGCAGTGCTGTTGCTCCAATGTCACTGTTATCAGACATCTGTTACGGGTGTCCCTGCGACCCCCGTGTTGGATCGCAGGCACACCCGCCTCCTCTGCAGCGTCCCATTCTGCGGCCGGCACCGAGCCCGGTATTCGGGAGCGCGAACCAGGCGCCCGCAGCTCTTGACAGACACTTACCTCACCACACTTCTGTTCTCCGCCAGGCTCGTCCCGTTTCACCGGGCGCTGGACCCGTATTTATGCCCTGCTTTCCCTAGCACCTTGGCCGAAATCAAATAGTGCACTGTGAGAGTAAGTGTCCCTGGAGTATCTTGTTTGTTTATGTTCTACATACTTCTGCCTGTCCCTCAACCACGAACCATTGCCGCCTGTCCTGACTTCTGCCTTGTCCGTGGACTACGCGATCCAGTACCGAATGTCCTGACACCTTCTCCTGTCCCAGAACTTACGAGCCGTTCACGATTTGTACCGCGCAAACACTCAGCTGGCCACCGAAGCAAGTCACGTTAGGGTGTAGCGACCTGGTAGCAATGCGCTGCTGCATGGTCCATCCCAACCTTTGCGGCAGGCACTGGTGAAAACCGGACCTACTTAAACTCGCTCCCTGGAGTGGCTCCTATACCATCGCTTGTGGTGGTCCAGAGGATCCACTACCACTGACCGTTACAACATCAATTAGAGTTCATTGTCACATAGTTAACTCTAATATAGTGTTGGGCCGGAAGTGAGGTCAGAAAGAAGTAACATCATGGCAACATCACCACCGGGCCAGGGAGGGAGTTTATTATCCCATTCAAGCTCAGTAAAAAAAAAAAAAAACTATTAGGGCCGACCTAAATCGAAGTGCTCCATTTTGGGTCAAATGTGACTCCTCAGGCTCAGGCAGACCACTTTGATATAGGTCTTGAACTGTTTGTGTAGTTAAATGGCGCCTTAGTTTTGCCGAAACACACACCCCCCCCCCCACCCCCCACCACACGTTTACTCTTATATATGTCTGATTATTACGAGTTTGGTGCAGACACGCCCCAGAACGGCACCCAAGAACGCCCTCTTCATGTTAGGAGCATTATAAAAAAAACACCCCCCCCCCCCCCCCCCCCCCCCCACCCCCAAAAAAACAAATTGTCCGAGTCTTTATGACAATGCGCCTAACACATTTAATTAGGGCGCATTTAGCAATTGGTAGGGAACTGCCTCACCTTAGGCGCATTTTACTTCCAGACAAACAGGCGTGAAAAACCCAATCATACATGTCTCCCTAAATGTCAAAATACGCACCAAAATGCTTTGTGTGAAAGCACCATATGGGTTTAAGCAACATTAGTAATCATACCCTTAATAATGTGAACAGTTATGTTTGTGAAGAGGTAATCCAAATTTCCCTATTATGCAAAAAGTGCTCAGTAGGTGGGTCCAATTGTCACAGGTATATTTACTATTTTGCCATAGGCAAACTTAAACTCTATCAGTTCTCAATCTATAAAACACTAAAATGTAACTTTTATTATGTATAACACTTAACCTCTCATACCACAATATTTAAAAAACATATAACCCCCCCCCTGAATTTTCTTAAAAAATCTCATATTTATTCACTTTCTACGTCTAAAGGAATAAATACTTTTTCTCTATTCATCAAGGGATTTTGGTTTGTTACACAACCTATTAACAGGAAAACCCTTCTATATACAGTAATTCTACTAATCTCCAGTAAGGGGATCCCAAGCTCCTACTTGGGGAGTCCATCCCTAATCTGATGGACATAAAACATATAAGGTTACCTTGGATAACCCCCTGCAGCGGGTGTCACCCTTCTGTAGACCAGAAGGTGAGAAATCACAATTTTAAAAAATGTCATGCCTGACCTCCCCAACATGTTTCACCAGCTAAAACTGGCTTCATCAGGGGTTAGCATGAAGGTCCCATGTGGTAAGCTCATTTCCTTTTATTCCATGTTAGGTACACCTCCCTATTCAGTTGCCTTCACCAATTAGCCCACCAGAGAATCAAACAAAAACCCATTCCCCTTTCACTCTCCTACATGACATACTGAGTACTATGTGCTGCTGGGCTGCTGCCGCTGCCAAATGTTCTTCTAAACAACATGCCTCAGACAAGTTCACCATCTCCATAGCGCGCTTGCGCCTCCTATCTCTACCATGCCGCCCACCGCCACCGCCTCAATGGAGATAATCTGCCTGACTGTGACTGGACATTACGTCCAATTTCTCTCATATTATTGCGTTTGGTTGACTCACCCTAGAAACTGACTAAGCAGAAATAGGTGTAAACATTTTACAGGCACACTATTAGACATATCACTTCCCAATGAACCTTTTCTCCTATATGTCTAATATGCATATTCATTGGGAATACCGAATACTCCATTGTTACTATACACTATTGTCTTAGTCTCTTCCCATAAACCACTTCTCTCTTGTTTATAACATACATATTCATTTTAATTAATGCTACAAGGCCCTATAGGCTATAGTCCGCCCCCTCCCCCCCCCTCTCTCCTGCAACCTTCACTCCCACCTTCCCCATTAAATATTCTCTTCGCTACTGGTCACGGCGTACTTACCTAATTCATTACGTTACATATGGGAGTAGTGCAGAAATGTTAACGTACATTCATGCCTTCTATTGTATTTGCATACATTTCGTATTGATTATTATTGTATTTAAAGTTAGCACAAAATCTGGCGTAGTAGAAAAACAATAAATATTATACATAAATAGATGGTCATAGATAATATAGGTGGTAAAATATACTTCCGCAGCTGCGTATCGTCATAGCAACGTAAGTGTCATAATATTATATGATTCAGTTGCTAACAAAAACTCTTCATGCACAGATAAAACAATGATACATATATCCCAATTTGTTAAATAGAAACTGTGGCCTCATGTGATCAATATCTATCATTGAAAAACACTGGGAAAATGAGGGACAAGGTGAGGGCAGAGGAAGCAGGAGGGAGATGCTCACAACCTGTCACAGGTGCTTATTCCCTCCCTCCCCTATCCCAGCTCTGTGCCATCCATTTGACTTGATTGACAGCACCAGTGCTTTCTAATGTCATTTTCACAGGTTATGTCAATAAAGTCAAAGAGGTGCAGGGAAGTGAGTGCCTGCAGTGATTGTGAATGCCTTGTGGGTACTTGCAACTCAATATTAATTTAAGCTATAGAAAAATGTGGATTATCTCTATTCAAACACAGCAGTTTCCATCAGTAAAGGTATTAACATTATTTAAATCCCTACTCACTGATGTAGTTAATTTAATGGAGGAAAATGCTGTGAATGATTCCCTTTAAGAAACCTTATTATGGAGATAAGCCTCAGTACAGGGCACAATGTAACATTGAAAAGAGTGGTAATATATCTGGTAAAAAACAGACCTCATACAATAGTTGAGAACGTGCAATTGCCCGCCACAAAAAATGAAAACTTAAAGAACCTAATGTCCCACTATCTGTCAGGATACCTTTTTCATGGTGCCCTGGCATATAATTCTAATGTATCCAGTAAAACTGTCTGAACCCAGCCTTACAGCAACTCCAGCAGTGGGATCTTGTGACACTTGCACCATCTCACAAAATAATGCTCTTTTCTGACTGCAGAGGGGAAAACAAAAAAAAAAGCCTAAAAGTACCAAAACTGCCCTAACCACTAATGACTTCTTAATAGTGTTGAGCGATTGCGTTGGCTATCGAGATCGATCGATATTCGATAGTCGGCCGCCTTATTCGATATGGTTTTTTCGATAGTGAGCATGATTATGCCCCGTGATGGGACCAATTTAAAGTCTATGGGAGGAGCAACAACACCTTATATTACACCCAAGAAACAAAGGCCCTGGAGAAGCTGAATTAACATCCACAAACAGTCATAATGGATATGTGCTACATCTTACGGGCAACACAACTCTAGTGTTAATTAAGAGTCACAGAAAAAAAAATGTCACAGGCCATTTACTATCCCTGTTTCTTGATACCACAGCCTGAACCACCTTAATCTGCATCACCCCCAAAATTAAAAAGTGCCAGAAAGGGCAGTATGAGTTTGAACCATCATGTTACTATGACATTGGACAGTTGGAATAATCCCTGTCCTGGAACGCGCATGACTCCCCAAACCATGCATGACTCCCAATTTAAAAAGTGCCGCAAAAAAGGGGATGTCTTTCCAACCACCATTTTAGTTGATGGACATTGGGACTATAACCTGTCCTGGGCACCGCATAGAGCCCAAAAACCTGCATGACCCCCACATTTAAAAAAGATGCCGGAAAAAGGAGTCTCTTCAAACCACCATTTTAGTTGAACTGGACATTGACTATACCTGTCCTGGGCCGAAAGCATGAAGCCCCAAACTGCATGGACCCCCACATTTAAAAAAGTGGACGGAAAAAGGAGGTCTTTCAAACCATATTTTAGTTGAACTGGACATCTGACTACTACTGTCATGGGACTCCACAGCATGCAGCCCCAAACCTGCATGACCACCACATTTATAAAAAGAGGGAAAAAGGGGTTTTCCAAACCACCATTTTAGGTTGAACTGGACATTGACTAATTACCTGTCTGGGCACAGCATGAGCCCCAAAACCTGCATGACCCCCAATTAAATAAAAACAACAAAAAAAAAGTGCCGGGAAAAGGAGTCTTTCAACCACCATTGGAAGTTTCACTGGACATTGACTATACCTGTCCTGGCGCACAGGCATGAAGCCCCCAAACCTGCCTTGACCCCCCACTTTAAAAGAAGGTTGCCGGAAAAAGGGACTCTTTCAAACCACCATTTTAGTTTCATGGACATTGGGGGACTATACCTGATCCTGGGCGTCTACAGGCATGAGCCACCTAAATCCTGCATGACCCCCACATTTAAAAAGTGCCCGGAAAAGGAGTCTTTCAACCTACATATGAGTTTCACTGGACATGAACTTATACTCTGTCATGGGCCACAGCATGAGCCCCAAACCTGCATGACCCCCCACATTTAAAAAAAAGTTGCCGGAAAAAAGGAGATACTTTAAAACCCAACCATTTTAGTTTCACTGGTCATGGACCTATACCTGTCCTGGGGCCACAGCATGAGCCCCAAACCTGCATGACCCCCACATTCTAAAAAAGTGCCGGGAAAATGTGTCTTTCAACCACCCATTTTAGTTTCACTGGACATTGAATATAACCTGTCCTGGGCCCACAGCATGGAGCCCCAACATGCATGACCCCCCACATTTAAAAGAAAAACAAAAAACTGCCGGAAAAAGGAGTCAATTCAACCACCCAATTTTAGTTGAAACTGGACATTGACTCATACCTGTCCTGGGCCACAGCTATTGACCCAGGGCGGAGCTTACAAGTGGGTGCGGTGGAATGCCCAGGGCTGGCGTCCGATGTATATCTATTAACAGCAGGTTAAAAAATGCCCTGATGCACGGGCAGCAACGAAAAACTGGTCGTGCTGAAGCAGAGTGCGGAAGGGGAAGTGTGAGAAAACTCCAGCCTTCCTCTGTACACAGTTCACATACCTGGGTTAGGCGCTTGCCCTCGTTTGAGTGTGGACCAATAGAGCTTCACTTTGGACGAATAACTGGTGGTTAACGCTCCTGTTACACCCAGGTGCCTTTATCTTGGCATTTTTTTCTCATTTTACCTCAAAACGTGATGGAGGGAAAATGGTCTCCGTACCGTTTGTTCTTGTCGTGCTCCATTACTCCATGGTCACTCTGAATAACTACATTGGTTCAAAAGTTTTCCTGTACCTCCTTGTACAATTCAGAGGAAAATGATTTTTTAACAGCTATTTTGTACATGCAAGTTTTTTTAGTATTTAATTCTAGAAAACACATTTTTAAAAATAGGAATGGAATCCACCATGTCTTTGTTTCTCTTTTTTTTCATTGTATTAAAATGGGTTGTCTCAATACAGGGATTGATAGTATGTTAAAGGATTCTTGCAAAAACAACAAGTCATTTTGGCAATATGGTGTCCATTACAGTGTCCTACCTATTCCTGTTTTGGACAGCACCATCACCCTTGAGCCACTTTGACAATTGTTGAAGAACAAATGTCGGTTAGAAAGACAACATTTTTTTAGGTAAAGGGATGTAGTATAGCTGCATGTCACAGCAAAATGCCCCAAAAATTCAAAAGCATGACCCTTGGCCACTATTGGTAAATTGTGAAGAACAAATGTCTGTTAGAACAACATTTTTTAGAATAGGAACCTGTAGTATAAGCTTGCATGGTCACAGCAAAAATGCCCCCAAAAATGCAAAGCATGACCCTTGAGCCACTTTGGTCAATTGTGAAGAAACAAATGTAGTTAGGAAACATTTTTTTATAATAGGGAAACCTGTAGTATTGCTGCATTTTCAAAGGCAGCATGACCAAAAAATTATAAAAATGACTTCTCATGCCACTGTTACAAATATATTGTGAGGAGAAATGGCCACTTAGAATCACATTTCTGTCACAAAAGGGGACCATGATTATATGCTGTATCTCACACTACATGACCCCAAAAAATTATCAATATGACTTCTCAAGCCCACTAATTAAAAAATTGTGAGGGAGAAATGCACTTAGAAGCCACATTTTGTTCCAAAGGACCATAGATTATTAGAGGTATCTCACAGCAACATGACCTCAAAAAACCATTGACAATGCGAAAACTTCTTAAGATTAAAGTGAGTAAAATGGAAATACGGTGTTGTCATGAAACCTTGTGTCTTTATACAGGTCTCCTCAACAGCAAAAAACCAGCAAAATGAATTGTTGGGAAAAGAGAATAAAAATTGCAGTAAGGAAAAAAATGATCGATTTTAAAAAAAAGTTTTCAAGAGGACCAATTTCTGTTTGAAAAGGAAATGTGATGTAGACTGGCAATAAAAACGGTGACCTCGGCAATTGGGGCCACAACATCAGAGATCCAGTGCCTGATTTTCATCTGATGAAGTCAAACGATCACATTATCTGTGGAAAGGCAGGATGCGTTTGTTGTTAATGACTACTCCAGCTGTGGCTGAAGGTCCGCTCAGATATGAGCTGGCTGCTGGGCAGGACAAACACCTTTATGGCGTGACGGAGCCAAGTCGGGGCCATTCGTCCTTTTTGGATTTACCCAGAAGGTTAATTGGGTCCGGAAACACATGCAAAAAAAACAACGGTGTTGAGACGCAGATAGTCGTGCACCATGATCTTAAGCTGATCTTCTGTGTGTTGGATGGTGTGCCCTGCATTGCATCGTGGTGAGGTGGGTAAACAAAGAATTGCCAGGAGGTCACCCATAGGCTTCTGCCACCTTGCTGCTGCTGCCGCTACGCCTACTTGGCAACTCTACTTGCTGACACGTCGGCTGATGTTGTTCCACCATGGACATTTTGGGGAAAACGTGATACAGACGCAACAGATGTCTCCAGTTTGATCAATCAGCAAAGGTCTCCCATTTCCTGCTTTTACTCTCTATTTGGGTGGGGAGGGAAGGAAAGGTGGCTGATTTTGTTTTGTACCGGGGATCAGGAGGGTGGCCACAGTAACTGTTGTTTCATTTTGATGGCTTAATGCGAGGATCATGTTGGAGGAAAATGGGAGCTACAAGCAAATCAAGTGAGAGATGGGAGCCTTGATTTCCCAAGCCTCTGGAGTCGAGGGGCACTAGCAAACTGATTCCTTCCTCATCTTCCTCCTCCGGCATCAAATTCGGCAAACCTCTTTCCAAGGCAGGGACGTCCGGTAACAATCGGTGTCTAGGAATACCTCCTCTCCTCCACCTCTAGTCCAGTCCGCTAGCCTCCGGCTACAGCTTGTCAGATAACGACTCAGCCTTGACTGTGACTGTAGAGATGTGATGCACACCCTGAGAGCTGATGCGCCACTTGCACTACGATTGGAACCCCGAACAATGCCTAATGAAGGACGATGAATTGTGAAACTGTCGGGCCTTTGTGGATTTGCGGAGATGAAAAGGCTCCCGTGTCCGATCTGTGGTCTCCGTCTCCTCCTCCGTCGCTGGCGGGACCTGTTTGTTTCCAGAGTGATCCAAACGATCGTTCCAGAAACCCTAAGATCAACCACAATGGCTTCATGCTGACAAGGGCATTGTTCGCACTGGACCATTTTGGTGGCTTCTTCAAAACTGGCAAGGATGGTGCGAGCTCTGTTTCACCTGCCTCCACTTCGGTGGTTCAAACACCCGAGGTCCTACCGCTGGCTTGTCAGGCCATGTGTCACTTCGTACTGCGTAATGGCATTGGCTGCTGCACAAAATTCGCTGAGCATGTGAGAGGGTGGGAATTTCCAGCGTGTTGCCACGTCAAACAAAATAGGAGGTGCACGGTTGAAGGCCGAGTGACGCTGCAATGCAGGCCAGGCGGGGATGAAGCAGGGTGGCGAACGGCGGAAGTGCGATACTCAGACCTCGGGAGCTTCTTCAGCAGGCAGTCCAGACCCGGTAGCTCTTTAGAAATTTCTGGACGACAAGGTTCCATGACATGTGCAGGCAAAGGGATGTGCTTCCAGCATACCGATCTTAAGGGCGGCCAGCTGATTTCGTGGCCCGTTTATCGCACAACCACCTGCCTGGCACAAGGTTCTTGTCAACCAGCCAGCGCTCGGTTCTCGTTGCTTAGAAGCCGTCCACAGGCTCCTGTCTGTGTGTGGGACGGATCCAAGGGATGATTAATTTTAACACGCCTGGTGTCTACTAGGCACGGTGATTGCCACCAGAGGACCTTGGGGGAAAGAGCCCTGCACCATTCCCTTGCGGTTTTAAGAAGGTGCGCCGAGCCTGAGAAGACACTGTCACCCCAGAGACATCCACCCAGCTCACCCGTGAGCTGTCACAGAGATATAAGCGGCCTTGGCCGTGACCTTACTAGTCCATGTGTCGGTTGTTGAGATGGGGACTTATCCGGACACAGATGCAGGCGAAAAACGCGATTGAAATTTTAGATGGACACGTGGGCTGGCCAGGGCAGGGACGGTTTTTGGCAAAGAAAATGCTGCCTCCGGCATCTGGTTTGGGGGCAAGCGTGGTGCCATGACGGTGGCGGAACCCATCTGTGTCACCAGACGCGAAAGGCAAACATTTCAAAGGCCAAAAGCCTGGCAATGCCGGGACATTAGGCTTTTGGCTTTTGGGATGGTTGGGTTAAAAGTGGTTTCTTCTGCTCCCAACCTGGAAGACAGAAGGCTGGCTGCTAGACTGGCCACAGCTATGGCTGCAGGTCGTCCAAAAATGGCGGAAGGAGAAGGGGTAGGATGGTTCTCTGCTGGTGCTGGGTGGTACTTCGGGCGACGGTGGAGGCTGGAAGCGGAGGCTGAATCCCTGATCATGACTCTGAGAGGACATGGGCAGATGAGGAACGTTGGTGGTGGCGGAGGAGAGGAGGGCGAGGCAAGACAGAGGGTGTGACAGTGGTTGGAGGCACGGCGTCGGTCTGGCCTTTTTTGGCCAAGTGTTCCCTACATTTCAAATCATGCATTCGCTGCAATGGTGGGACTAGACATGTTGGTGGTGGTTAACATTAAGGTTCTTGCCTCTACTTATGCCGTTTACGGCAAAGGGCGGCATATGACATCGCTGGGTGAATCAGGAGGCTTGCTCAAAGAAGGCCCAGGCTTGAGAGGTCCTGGACCTTTATGACGGCGATAAGCGAGGAGGGGGTTTGCGCTGACGTGGCTGGCGGAATTCATATCAGCGGACTTCTGCGACCGCCCTCCTCTTTTTGTGGCGGGTGACACGTATTGACATAACCCCATAGTTCTTCCTCCTCGTCACTGATGAAGCGCTCGCAAGCAAAATTTGCGGAAAAAGACCAGGAGGATCGCAAGTTGTCGTCATCATCATCATCTTAACACAGGTGACTTGGTAGTCCTGACTTTCTGCATTCCAGAAGCTGCGGGCTACAAGCAAGGGGCACTGCAAGGCGTTGCCGACGCCCGGGATTTTTGCCGATGACCGGCTTCCTTCACCTCCTCTGATGGCATCCAGTTAACTGGCTCAGAGCAGGGAAAATCATTCCTTTTTGGCCTCTTGATCTTTTAACATGCCTTTCTGACCCCAACCGCATTTTGTCATTCAAAGAAGGTCTTCAGAAAAATGGATTATCCACAGTTGGTGGGTACAACGAGTTGGGACATTTGGGCTGCTTTCACTGGTTGGAAGGATGCTGATGATGACTGTGCGGACATTTGTGGCCGTGACTGGAGGACGAGGAGGTAAGACGTTATGATGCAGGTTCTTGGCCATTAACCACTGAAGGACAGAATTGGCGGACGATGGTTCGTTCCTTAGGATTCACAGGGGCCTGACCCAGCGATGACGGCTGTACGGTCCTGCAACTGACGATCGTGGGCATGCGTGTTGTCGGCAGCACTGGGAGGAGGCACCTTCTCTTCGTACCTCATACCTCCATGTGCTACCCCCCTCTTTGCTCACTACCACCCTGCATTTCGCTCCAGTGTTCAGAATATAAAAAAATTTGAGAAGGTATGGAATAGTTTTGGAATGTCTCTTACTTAACAGTCCGGCAAAAATCACAGCTATTCTCAAAAATCCCTCTATCAAAAACAAAAATTGCTGGATTCAATTTAACTGCAAAAGGTGTCTTCAACAAACTTGGAACTGGGCAAAAGTACCAAAAAACAACGTATCTGTTAGTTGTTTGGTATAATATACGGTAGATTTTTTTTTTGCACCTTTCAATTCACCTGTGGTGAATATAGATAGAATTGCTGTTTTAAGATTTACGTAGTGCTGCGTCAATGAAACAGTGCTGGGTGCGCAAAAAGTCAAAAAAAAACACGTAAACTGTATGTTTTTGTTATAATAAACGGTATTTTTTGCACCTTTCAATTTCACCTGTGGCTGAATATAGGAATTGCGTTTTAAGATTTACGTAGGAATTGCTGCGTGCAATGAACAGTGCTGGGTGCGCAAAAGTAAAAAAACACGTAACTGTTATGTTTTGATATAAATAAACGGTATTTTTTGCAACCTTTCATTTACCTGTGGTGGAATATAGAATTGCTGTTTTAAGAAATTTACGTAGATGCTGCGTCTGAAAGATGAAACAGTGTGGGTGCGCAAAAGTCAAAAAAACACGTTAACTGTTATGTTTTGATATTAATAAACGGTATTTTTTTGCACCTTTCAATTCACCTGTGGTGGAAATATGTAAGTGGCTGTTTTAAGATTTACGTTAGATGCTGCGTATATGAACAGTGCTGGGTGCGCAAAAGTCTAAAAAAACACGTACTGTTTTGTTTTTGATATAATAAAAACGGTATTTTTTGCACCTTTCAACTCACCTGTGGTGAATATAGAATTGTGTTTTAAGATTTTACGTAGATGCTGCGTCAATTGACAGTATGGGTGCGCAAAAGTCAAAAAAAAACGTAAACTGTATGTTTTGATATATATAAACACTGTTATTTGTTTGCATGCCTTTCAAATTGACCTGTGGTGAATATGAATTGCTGTTTTTAAGATTTACGTAGATGGCTCGCCAATGAAAACAGTGGCTGTGGTGCGCAAAAAAAGACCAAAAAACACGTAAAACCAGTTATGTTTTGATTATAAAAAAAACGGTATTTTTTTTGCACCTTTCAATTCACCTGTGGTGAATATAGAATTGCTGTTTTAAGATTTACGTAGATGCTGCGTTCATAATGAAAACAGTTGCTGGGTGCGCAAAAGTCAAAAAAACACGTAACTGTTATGTTTTGATATTAATAAAACCTGTATTTTTTGCACCTTTAAATTGACTGTGGTGAATATAGAATTGCAGTTTTTAAGATTTACGTAGATGCTGCGCCAGTTGACAGTGCTGGGTGCGCAAAAGTCAAAAAAACACGTAAATGTTATGTTTTGATATAAAAAACGGTATTTTTTGCACATTTCAATTCACCTGTGTTGAATATAGAATTGATGTTTTAGATTTACGTAGATGCTGCGTCAATGAACAGTGCTGGTGTGCGGGACAAAAAGTCAAAAAAACACGGTAACTGTGATGTTTTCGTACGATACACTGGTATTTTTGGCAAACAAAACAACTTTTGCTGACTACAAGATTGCTGGTTTGTAATTTTAGTGCAAGGTGGTATATCCTACAGTACAGGTGTAATGGTAAAATTGAACAACTTTCTGAAAATGTTATTACTGATTAAATAAAGTGGGAGTTTTGCAGCTAACAAAGAGACCTGCAGTTAACTAGAAATGATGGTTTAATCCAAATATAAGTTCCAGGCTGCCCAATATCCAGGAAATTATTTCAAATTAGCAAAACTGTTAATAATAAAGATATTCCACTAAATATTGTCTACACTAAGTCTTGGTGAACTTATCCGTGTTCATTATAGATAGAGCTTTGTCTGTGTTTCGACCCGCGGGGCCCCCCCCCCCCCCTCTCCAACCGCCGTTGAATTTCATTGGTAGATTCTGCTTTAAAAAGTTCTCTATCGAACTACATTAAAAAATGTTCAAAATCCCTAATCTAAACTAAATTGGACAGGATCTCAGTCTAATAGTAGAGGTTTCTCTGTGCAGAAAATGACTAATTTCGCGGAGCTGTTTGGCCACAGGCAGAACGCAAGGTCCTATCCCCTATGAGACGCTGAGAGGACACTGAGGCTGGAAACAGGGAAAAGGCTGTTCTATGTAAATCGAGGTTCATGTGATTTTTCCAGCAATTCGCAAACCATACCACATCCCAGTTCATTTGACGTCGCAACAAATCTCCACCCTGCCTCTATTCTTGTAATCTGATTTGCTGCGCGCCCAAAATTTACCAGGGAAGCGCCCGAAAAAGGGCGCCGATCTTAATAGATGATGCACAGATTTTAACCTTAATTATCGCATGATCTGGCAAATTTCGACGTACCATAAAAACCTTGCCGGATTTCAACTTTTGGTCGATAAAAAAATCGCTCAACATACTATAACTGTAAAAAACCTCACACCACTGCTCCTGTTCTAAAACCTGTCTTCGACACTGTTGACCACTCCCTCCTTCTACAAACTTTCTCATCTCTTTGCATTACAGACTTGACCCTTTAACAGATCGTACCTCCCTGATGAAACATATATAAAGGTAAAAGATGAGGGCCTAGGACTAACCCCTGATGAACAGAGAGAGACGGTGAGAGGAGGAAGTATTGTGAGTGAGAGATACAATGGGCCTCATGTATGAAAACTGTCTAGCAGTAAGACTGTCTTTGTTGCTCATAGCAACTGATCAGAGATCAGCTTTCATTTCATATAGTGCTCTGAAAAAATGTAAGGGGAGCTCTGATTGGTTGCTATGGGCAACCGAGAAAGTCTTATACCTAGACAGATTTCATACATGAGGTCCATAGTGTCACTCACTCACAATACTTCCTCCTCTCACCATCTCTCTTGGTCACTCAATCCTAGGCCCTCTTTTACCTTTATATATGTTTAATTAGGGAGGTATCAGGAGATCTGTTAAAGAGCCAAGTCTGTGATGTCAAAAGATGAGTGCTCAACAGTGTCAAAGGCAGAGGACAGGACTAAGAGGGGGAGCACAGAGTAGTGGTGTGAGGTTTTTGCAGTTATTAAGTCATTAGGTTAGAGCAGTTTTTGTACGGTTGTGAGGATAGAAACCAGATTGCTATGAGTTAAGAGGAAAGTTAGATGAGAGATAATGGGACAGTTCAAGACAGATGTGGTGTTCAAGAAACTTTTAAGCAAATAAGAGCAGCGAGATGGGGCGAGAGGGTCAGGAGATACAGTGAGGGAAATAATTATTTTATCCCTTGCTGATTTTGTAAAGTTTAGTCCACTTGGGAGAGTCCATGAACAGTCTATAATTTTTAATGGTAGATTAATTTTAACATTGGGAGAGGTTAAGGAATGTCCAAAACTAAAAATCCAGAAAATCACATGTTTATAATTTATATAAATCTTATTTGCATTTTGTGAGAGAAATAAGTATATTTTTTTTTTTTCAATCCCTACCAAAAAACATTAAGGGCATGACATTTCCCAACAGGCCTAACACCCGTTTTTTGGTTATTTTGTGGCAAAACCCTTTTGACACAATATTCTTGAATGTTAAAATGAAAACTGTCGTACACCAAAAACTAGGCGCATTATACGCCGGGCACGACACATTGTAATGTGCCTAAATATTGTAATGGTGCCTCAATAGGAACATTACATACACTACCAATAATATGCTATGTGCTGTGATTTGCGCAATGTGCCTTTTCTGGCGCAATGCACCTTTTTAGGCGTATTAAATTTTCTATACAAGTTATACCTGACGCCAGAATTTTGAGAGGATCGGACATTTCTGGCACACTTTATGATTTAATGCGCCTAAACTGGCGTGGAAATGCACTTTTCTGGACCATCTTACACTAAACGTTCCGGACTCATACAGGCCAGTTAGACGCTTCCTGATCAACGTGTTACCTGCATAAAAAGGACTGCTGTTTAAATAGTCACCTTATAAAAGACTCCTGTCCCACAGGCTCAATTAAATCAGTCAGAACCCTCTAACTCTAACAACATGGGCAAGGACCAAAGTAGATGCTGGGTGTGAAGGAGGCAATGTTGGTGCAATAGTAAAAAAAAATGGGAAGAAATAACAAAAATGTCTGTCAATCTTATTATTGATCCTGGGGATGATGGCATAAGCTCCACCTCGTGGATAATCCTCGATATGAGAAGGTGGAGAGATCAGCTAATACTACATGGGGAACTTGTTAAGAGGCTCTAGTGCAGATGGGACCACAGTCGCCAAGAAAACCACTGGTAAACACATTACGGCAGTAAATAGTTTAAAAAATCCGCAGTGCCCGGAGGCTACCCTGCTTCAAGGAAGGCATATGTGCAGGGCCCTGTCTGAAAGTTTGCCAATTGAATACCTGGATGATTTTGTGAGTGATTGGGAGAAGGGGCTGTGGTCAGATGAAAAAATTGAGCTCTTTGGCATTAATTCAAGTCGCTGTGTTTGGAGGTAAAGAAATGGTGCTTATGACCAAAAGAACACCATCCCCACTGCCAAGCATGGAGGTGGAAACATTATGTTTTGGGTTTTTTTCTCTGCTAAGGGCACAGGACTAATTCATCGCATCAATGAGAGAATGGATGGAGCCATGTACTGTAAAATCCTGAGTGACGACCTCCTTCCCTCCACAAGGACATTAAAAATGGATCGTGGCTGGGTCTTCCAGCAAGACAATGACCCAAAACATATAGCCAAGGCAACAAAGGAGTGGCTCAAAGAGAAGCACATTAAGGTCATCGAGTGGTCTAGCCAGTCTCCAGACCCTAATCCCATAAAAAACTTATGGAGGGAGTTGAAGCTCAAAGTTGCCAAGCGACAGCCTCAAAATCTTAGTGACTTAGAGATGACCTGCAAAGAGGAGTGGAGAAAAATTCCTCCTGACATGTGTGCAAACCTCATCATCAACTACAAAAAACGTCTGACTGCTGTGCTTGCCAACAAGGGTTTTGCCACCAAGTTTTAAGTCTTGTTTGCCAGATTGATCAAATACTTATTTCTCACTGAAAAATGCAAATACATTTATATAATTTATACAATGTGATTTTTTGGATTTTATTTTTGATATTCTATCTCTCAATGTTAAGATTAACCTACCCTTAAAATTATCGGCTGTTCATGTCTTTGTCAGTAGGCAAACTTACACAATCAGCAAAGGATCAAATAATTATTTCCTTCACTGTAGCTTCTTAAGGATGTGTCTGGTTTCTGCTTGTTTGAAAGAACAGGCATGGAGCTGGTTACCTTAGGATGTGATTTTTTTGCTTTTATAGCATGAACTGTTTTATGGGATTTTGAAATAAATTTTTAATTTTTTACCAATGTGCTGGATTTTTTCCCAGTACATTGTATGGTACGATTAATGGCACCACTAAAGAGTCAATTTTTTTCCAGCAAAAAAAACAAGCCCTCAGTACAACTCATTCCACACAAAAAATACAAACAAACAAGCTAAGTTGAAAGATAATTAAATAAAGGAAGGCAGGGATGAAAAGGTGAAATATTCCAGCATCCAAAATAAGCCATATACCTAAACCCTTATGGGGTTGAAGAGGACAGCATATCCTCTTTATAGATTGTGGGGCCCTGAGTCCTGAGCTATTTACAATCAAGGCGCCAGTAACAGAATTGCCGTCACTTCTATATTTGTCATGTTGTTTATTAACAGGCCAGAGGCCAGAGTATAGATCATTTTGTGGGAGTGATTTTTTTGTTACTGAGTATCCCTGTGGCTTTACAAGTTCACATGTAGGGGCAGGGGCGTAACTACCGGGGTAGCAGGGCTAGCAGTTGCTACGGGGCCCCTGCGCTTAGGGGGGGCCCGGGGCAGCTGCTACCGCGTCCGCTACCCCGGTAATGCCGCTCCAGTGCCCGCCGTCAGTGAACTTAACAGTTCACTGCGGCGGGCGGGGAGCTGAGGGGCCCGGCGCATACGCCCTCTAAACGCCCGGGCCCCCCGGCGAGCGTTCAGAGGTAATGCTGGCCGGAGCTAGCAGAACGGAACGACGCTCGCTCCGCCCTGCTACTTCCCCTGCCAGCGCTCTGTGGTCACGTGGGCGCGCGCGGTGACGTCACATCACCGCGCCGCCCGCGCTGAGCGCAGAGAGGCTGCAAGGAGAGCAGCAGACCGGAGCGAGCGGCGCATCGGGGGAGCGTGGACCGAGGTGAGTAAACTGTTTCTTATTTTACCTGCCCCTAGCCTGCCTATACACCCCCTAGCCTGCCTGCCTATACAGCCCCCTAGGGCTACCTATACACCCCCTAGCCTGCCTGCCTATTACAGCCCCCTAGCCTGCCTGCATATTACAGCCCCTAGCCTGCCTGCTATTATACGCCATACAGCCCCCTAGCCTGCCTGCCTATACAGCCCCCTAGCCTGCCTGCCTATACAGCCCCCTAGCCTGCCTGCCTGCCTATACAGCCCCCTAGGGCTACCTATACACCCCTCAGCCTGCCTGCCTATACAGCCCCCTAGCCTGCCTGCCTATAGAGCCCCCTAGCCTGCCTGCCTATTACAGCCCCCTAGCCTGCCTGCCTATACAGCCCCCTAGCCTGCCTGCATATACAGCCCCCTAGAGCTACCTATACACCACCTAGCCTGCCTGCCTATACAGCCTCCTAGGGCTCCCTATACACCCCCTAGCCTGCCTGCCTATACAGCCCCCTAGCCTGCCTGCCTATTACAGCCCCCTAGCCTGCCTGCCTATACAGACCCCACTAGAGCCTGCCTGCCTATACAGTCCCTAGCCTGCCTACCTATACAGCCCCCTAGGGCTACCTATACACCCTAGCCTGCCTGCCTATAACAGCCCCCTTGGGGTACCTATACACCCCTTAGCCTGCCTGCCTATTACAGCCCCCTAGCCTGCATACCTATTTCAGCCCCCTAGCCTGCCTGCCTATACAGCCCCCTAGCCTGCCTGCCTATACAGCCCCCTATGGCTACATATACAACCCCTAGCCTGCCTGCCTATTTCAGCCCCACCCCCTTCAGCCCCCCTGCCTGCCTATACAGCCCCCTAGCTTGCCTGCCTATTACAGCCCCCTAGGGCTACCTATACACCACCTAGCCTGCCTGCCTATACAGCCCCCTAGGGCTACCTATACACCCCCTAGCCTGCCTGCCTTAAAAGCCCCCACAATAACTGCCTGCTTATTTTCAGCCCCCAGCCTGCCTGCCCTATACAGCCCCCTAGCCTGCCTGCCCATACAGCCCCCTAGGGGTACCTTGACACCCCTAGCCTGCCTGCCTATACAGCCACCTAGGGCTACCTATACACCCCCACTGCCTGCCTATACAGCCCCCTAGCCTGCCTGCCTATTACAGCCCCCTAGCCTGCCTGCCTATTACAGCCCCCTAGCCCGCCTGCCTATACAGCCCCCTAGCCTGCCTGCCTATACAGCCCCCTAGGGCTACCTATACCCCCCCTAGCCTGCCTGCCTATTACAGCCCCTGCCTGCCTGCCTATACAGCCCCCTGCCTGCCTCCTAACAGCCCCCTGGGGCTCCCAAACACCCCCTACCTGCCTCCCTATCAGCCCCCTAGCCTCCCCTGCCTATACACCCCTTAACCCCCTACCCTCCCTGTAACCCCCCTGCCCCCGTCCCCCCCAACCTCCCTGTAACCCCTAAGCCCCCCTGTACACCCCCTAACCTTGCTGAACCCCCCCCAAAAGCCCCCGTACCCCCCCAAACCCTGCCTGTACACCCCCCCGGCTTCTTTTACCCCCCAGGCTCCCTTTAATACCCCCCAAAAAGGCGCCTTTAAATAGTTCCAAGCCCTCCCTGCCGAATACCCCAAAAGCTCCCGTAAACCCTGTCTCCCTAAAAGGCCCCTAACCCCCCCCTTTCTACTTATATGGGGCCCCTTTAGCTGCCTAAACCTTACCTATAGGGCCCCCATAGGCCCCCCTAACCCCTTTACCTGGTATGGCTCCCTTAAGCTACCTAAACCCCCTTTCCTATTGGGCACCTTTTTTGGCTACCTAAACCTTGCCTATTTGGGGCCCCTATTCCTATTTAAACCTGCCTGCCTAAAAGGACCCCATAACCCGGGGGGGGGCAGGTGGGAAAGTCAGGATTCAAAGTTTATTTGTGTCTAAATCCGGGGAAAGTGGTCGGGAGAGTCATAAAGGGCGGACGGGACCGATGCAGAAAAAAAGGGGGAAAAGTCAACGACGGGTAAGAGACGTCCCTGGGCCACAGATTAACTACACTTAATCACATATGTCTGCCGGCTGTTACACTGATAATACCACTTATATGGTCACTGTATGGTGGTTAAAAATTTCATCACAGAGTCTGTCACCCCTGGATTTAACCACTATATGGGCACTGAGTGGTTTAATATAGTTTCACAGCCTGTGTACACTGGGGTCTCCCCCTTATGGCACGATGGTGGTTTTATACATCTGCAGACCTGTGTAACAGTAAATACCCTTAGGGGCCCCATATGGGGGACGTTGGGCTTTGGTATGATCAGTAAAAAGTGTAGGGGCATTTTTCAGTCACTAGGGTGGGGAAATTTTTGGGGTTTCTGGGGGTATAAACGGTCCATAAAAGTTATTGTAAAGTTGGCCCCGGTTAGTTGATTGTTTTGGGACATATATGGGAATTTGGGGGGAGGTAATTTACCCCCTTTTTTTATTAATTATACACACCATGTCCCCGGGAAAAAGGTTGTGGTCAGGGGGTGGCGAGAAAGGGGTGTGGCCCCATCCAAAAGTTTGATTTGGGGCCCCGGCTTCTCTAGTTACGCCCCTGTGTAGGGGTATAGATTTACCTAATAATGTGATGGGTATGAAAAGTATTTTCTTCAGAGAAAAAGGAAAAATTTTAGCAGCAAAGTTTCCCCGCGGAAAAAAAATTTTTCTGTAAAAGCCACCACTCCAAAGGCATACAAGCAATTTTCCATATACATTCTTTTTATGCTTTAAAATTTTTTCTCTTCCCAGCTTAAAAAAAAGAAGTTCTGATCATTATTTTGCTTTTCCCTCTATTTTTATTGTTGCAGTGTTTTGGGGTCCCATAACAGTACATGACTCACATGCGTGTTACATCCATGATAGGTCATCCAGCTTATTCTCCATGACAATTTCATCTTTAGCAAAGGATTAGAAGACCGTAAATGAAGGGAAGAGGGACCAGGGCTTCCAATGCTGGATGGCAAGTGGCGATGGCATGAAGCAATTAGGAGGACTCTTGAAGTCCCTTTTTTAATGTATGCACCTATCTTTCTCTTGTATATATATTTTAATCAAAACATGCTTTTTCAGGCAAACTTGCTAGAAAGACACTCAGCCATCATTGAGAAGTTATGTCCATATGTGTTCTTGATGTGTCCTTTCAGTGTGTGTATTGAAAACTGCTCCCCGACTAACCCCATTTCCTATGCTTTTCTGGCTTTTTCAGTATATGTTTTTTTTCCCTCTGTATGAAAAAAAAAGCCTTCGCACCCCCTTTTGCACAATTGGCACTGCAATAATCATACCATTTTTCCTTTCCATTTCATATACCGTAAATTTTCATTTTTTAACCCTTAATGAACCCCGGGCGCAGAGTCGTCCCGGGCTGTAAGGGGCTTTTGCAAGGGGGGATCGCTCCGCGACCCCCCCGCAGAGCGCCCCGGGTGTTAGGGCTAATCGCCGAAACACCCGGCAGTAAAACGGCCCCGGGGTGTGGGCCCCCCGCTTCGCTGTTTAAACCCTTCAACACCGGGGGCAAAGATGGCCGCGGCGTCTGAATAAAACGCCGATTCGGCACGCCCCCGATCGTTTGGTCATCGGACAGCGTAGTATTTCGCGCCGTCCCACACCGGGGGCCGGTGGTGGGGGGCCCTGTAAGGCTCCCGTCACTTACAATTTTTCCGGTTTTTTCCCCACTTCCGGCCGTAAACAGGAAAGGGGGAAACCGCCATCTTTGTACACCCTAAGCATTCACCCCCTTTCCCCCCTTTTTACAAATAAAATCATTAAAAAAAAAATAAAAAAAATTACCATATTTGTTATCGCCCGTCCCAAAAAATTGATCTATAAAAATATAACATCATTTATCCCAAAGCTGAACACCCCAAATAAAAAAAAAATTCCAAACCCAAATTGGTTTTTTTGGGCATTTTTCGTCACTCAAAAAATGGAATAAAAATAATCAAAAAAGTCGCAGCAACCAAACTGCGCGAAAAAAAAGTACACTTCAGGCCCCAAAAAAAAATGCCTCCTCACTACTCCTATTTTTAGTAAAAAAATTTTTTCCACAAAATGGGGCCGGGGGCGCAAAAATTTTTAAAAAAAAAAATGTTTGGGAAAATTTTTTTTCGTAACAAAAACATAATGGAAACCCACATGTTTTTGGTATTGTTTCCCGGGGTTGTAAAAACCTGTAGAATCGAAAAACCCGATTTATTTTCGGAATTACACCGTAAAAAACAAAACACCCAAAACATGGCGAAAATCATTTTTTTCCAATTGTCCCCCCTTTGGGAATTTTTTTGCGGTTTCCAAATATATTCATAGTAAGTGAATAACACCATTAGAAAACATCTTTTCCCACCAAAATAAAAACCCCGTGTCTATGAGGGGGAAAAATAAAAAAGTTTTTGGGTTTCAAAGGCGAGGAGGGAAAAACGAACCCTGTCCCCAAAAAAAAAAAAAAAAGCCGGGTTCTTAAGGGGTTAAACTATGATAGCCGACACAATTATGTTGCATACAACTGCAAAAGTCAAGGATTAAAAAAAAATTATATGTAAAGGTAATTTCCTGATCTATTATTTGTTTTAAATATACGGTAGAGTCACATTATTATAACTACCTCCTTCACTAGCTATGCCTTGCAGTCATCGAAAGTAGGAAGTCATGTGTAGTGAACTGTCTTGGTGGTAATACCAGGTGTGCATTAGGCCGTCTGCACACATATTCCTTGTTGCTGTCATGGCTAAAAAGGGACTATTTATCAGAGTGGATAAAAAAGATTAGATTCAGGCCAGGCATACTACTGTAGTGATAATGTTTCGTGGCCAGACTAATGGCACCATTGCCAATGAGTAACTTAGAAACAGTGGAGCACCACGTGCTAGTGATGTGAGTGGTAAACATTGGCTACGAAGGTGCGTGAGTGCAGACAGACAGTCTACAGTAGAGAAGATCATTGCCAAAAAGGAACCAGGTGACAACCAGATGTGTGTCTAAAATAGTTCAGTGAACCCTACTGTGTATGAGGCTCTGGAGCAGATGGATGGTCACTACACCTCAGCTAGCAATGTGGCAGTGGCAGAAAAGGCTTCCATTTTCACCACAGTATCGGAAAGGACTGTCTTCTCTGATGAGTCACATTTTCACACAGATGGATATTGGTGTCAGGTGAGAAACATCAGAGAACAAACACTGTGCAACCATTGCTGGAACAGAAAAAGCTGGTGGTGACAACACTATGGTCTCAGGAATTCTTTCCTGGAATTATATGGTTCCACTCATCCATGTGTAAGGCACTCTCAATTAGATATGAATCCATCCTTGCAGATCATATACACCCATGCAGGTTTGGAGTGGTCCACAGGGGAACAGGGCAAACCCCCAGTGGACCTGGAATTTCATTTAAACTGCATATGCATCAGTAAAAGAGGTGGAAAGGCAGAGAGAAAGAGGCAAAAAGCAAGAGGCAGAGTATAAGAGACATGAAGAGTGGCTGTAGAATGCCCCCCTTATTTAATTCCACAAGTGGGCTCCCATAATGAAATTCCACTAGTGGGCCATAGGCACCTCAGTCCAGACATCAAAGTACTATCCCAGGCTGCCTAATATTCCAGACTTGAAGCTAATAGAGCATCTGTGGGACGATTCCAATCATTGTGTTTGCACTATTAACCCTTCCCATGCACCTTTCAGCAGTTGTGGGATGCACTGCAGTCAGCATGGCTCCAGATATCTGTGACAACCTACCAGGACCTTATTGAGTCACGCACACGTTCACTGTATCTATCTATCTATCTATCTATCTATCTATCTATCTATCTATCTATCTATCTATCTATCTGTCTGTCTGTCTGTCTGTCTCTCTGTCTACCTATCTATCTATCGATGTAATATGAACATACCCTAAAATTGTAGCATTTTAATTTAATGGGGCAAATATTAAAATGGGATAATCACAGCAATCGGATCCTTTTTCTTGTATAAATTACTGGCCATGCTGTTAGTAGCCCTCTGTGCTCCAATCTGCACCACATTACAAGGCCATTTACATACAAAGATGCTGGCCCAGAGCATGGAGTTATTAACCCACCAGGAGGGTAAATGCAAATGTAAAAACTACAAATCTGGACAACACAATGGCATTCTACTTCTGACACTAGTTAAGTCAGCCATTCTGCCATAAGCAATCTGTGACCTTAGGCATCCCATGCTCTACAAATAAGTTTCATGCTGACAACTTAATGATGTATAATTAGGGTTATCAACCCCATGGTATACCACTAAACACATATATTTCATTTAGGCTAAG
The DNA here is from genome assembly GCA_025379985.1 of Phyllomedusa bahiana. NCBI lineage: Eukaryota > Metazoa > Chordata > Amphibia > Anura > Hylidae > Phyllomedusa > Phyllomedusa bahiana. The sequence goes on along the minus strand of JAODAL010008315.1, from coordinate 27,241 downwards.
GCTCAGTTGTGATAAAATGACATGCACACTAGGTAAAAGATGTATTTAATTTCACTGACTCATCTTAAAAGAAGGATTTTATTATCTATTATGCTGCTTCATTAAAACTCAAACATCAGCATATTCAGCTTTAAAATGGGAACCTTCATGTAGTTTTTATGTTTTCTCTGGCCACTTTCACAGCAGTACATTGCTCAGTATGTGTATGCCAAAACTAGGAGTGGATCCAAAGCACAGAAGAGGAGAAAATCCTTTCATTATGATTTTCTTTTGTGTAGTTTCCATTCCTAATTTTCTCACAAATACTTTTGTAAAATACTCTTATTTAAATGTAGCCTTTTTGTACGTCTGCTAAAGCATAGTTCAGTTTCAGTGCACATACTAGGGACATTTATAAATACCAGTCTTACTACTAGTCTCTATTGTATTTCTGTGTATGTGTAAGATACTGGGAAAACTAGAGCACAAGCCTCACTGGGCATTATTAGAGTTCTCCTTAAGGCTTTACACTTATATTTTGTGTGGCCTCCCCCACCTGCTCCCAAAAAAATAATCATAAAACGCATGCTTTTTTTTAGGCTTCATATATATTTTTCCATGCAGTTCTTGTAACATGTTTTTTGCAATAAAAATGCATTGGTAGACTTCTTTTCAAAGTACATTGAGCTCTATGGGAAAAAAAAACCAACATAAACGGCCTGGAGCTACACTTTACAGCGTGCTGAGCTTTGAAAAACTACCCAAAGAGAAGAAAAAAAAGAAAACACAAAAAAAGCGAACGGAGATCGATATGGAGAAAAGCAATATAAAATGCTTGGAGTTACACCTACAGCATGCTGCATTTCGACTCAAAAAGTACCCAAAGTAAAAAAAGAAAAAATAAACACTACAAAGAAAAAGCAACATCTGTAATACGTTTCATGTTTTTTATTGACTATCAACTAACTGCTGACCTCTGCAGTTTTTGTGGAGAGAAGGTTTAAGAAAATGCTTGCACTCTCTGTGGAGATTTTGCAAGCTTTTTTTGCAAAAATAAAGCACCCTAAAGGGTACAATTTTGGAAGCACAAAATATATGTATGGAGCCAGATTGTCACAAGACTAAATTTCTGTCACAAAGTGACATGAAACAAAAACAAATGTATTACAATAATATAATATGTCACAAAATTGGACTGTTACTTATACGGTAATTTAGCAACATAGATTTACACCCTGCAATTATTATTTTTAAGAATGTCCTCACGACTTCTAAAGACTCAGAATGGTATGTTCTATACTGTGGAATTTTCCCATATTAAAAATTAGTTAAAGGGGTTTTACCACAAAGTGCTATTGACGTGGGAAGCTTGCAAATTAAATAATAAACATTTTCACCATTCATAATTATTAAAAATTCTTTACCATTTTTTTTTTAGCTGCTACCTTAGTGATCCATAGTGAACAGCTTGTCTCCAGGGGATAGGATCAGTGAGGAAAGCTCTTCAGTCTTGCTCAGACTTCACCTCTCCTCTCACGCAGCTCCTGTCAGTCTCTTCCCCGCTTAGTAATCGCACACACTCACTGCTGAGCAAGTGTTCAACCCCAGGTGCTGTCATTCTACTCCTGTCCTCTGTACTACTTAGTAATTAGTCAAACACTGCAGATAAATAAAAGGAAAAAGAAACCTCAATCAGGTATGTGCATTGAGAAAAAAAAATCCAAAAAAACACTTCAATTCTTTGGGGCTTGTGAACAGCTCAATGGCTGCACAAACATGAACCCAGTAGCTAGCAACTTTGCCATTTATGCTGACTGGGAAAAAGATCACATGTGCAGCTAATTGCTAGAGCAAGATGAAAAACTGCACACCAACTTTAACACCTATTCACACCAGCATGCAGAAAAGCCGCAGTGTAATGCATGGGGAGATTGCACAGATGCAAAGTAACCAATAAAACAATCACTCATACAACCTCAGGGCATGAGGGAGGTGATTGCCGGTACTACAATTGCATATAATAAGGCAATACAAAAGTGTGCCATAAATATAGATACGTGTGGTACACAATGCTGGCTTACAACCTATTAGTGACACCCATACTATTAGACCAGGCGGGCTGCCCAGCATTTTCCAAGTGTCCAACACAACACTGGCACACTCTTTTTCCCAGTCAGCATAAATGGCAAAGTTGCTAGCTACTGGGTTCATGTTTGTTCAGCCATTGAGCTGTTCACAAGCCCCAAAGAATTGGAGTGTTTTTTTTGAGTAAGTAATGTCTCATTTTCTGTATGTTTTTTCTGTAAAGTTGTTAGTGTAGGGACTCAAGACATGAGGAGCCGTGAAGAGGCTTGTGAGCTTGTGTTATGGGGCCCCATTACCAACTAATACCTCATATTTAATATTTTTCCAGTATGCCCTTTTTTATTTGCCCAACAGTGCTGGGGAGCAGAGTGTGCCAGCACTGTGTTGGACACTTAGAAAATGCTGGGCAGCCCGCCTGGTGTAATAGTATCGGTGTCACTAATAGGTTGTAAGCCAGCATGGTGTACCACACATATCTATATTTATGGCACACTTTTGTATCACCTTATTATATGCAATTGTAGTACCGGCAACCACCACCCTCATGCCCTGAGGTTGTATGAGTGATTGTTTTATTGGTTACTTTGCATCTGTGCAATCTCCCCATGCATTACACTGCAGCTTTTCTGCATGCTGGTGTGAATAGGTGTTAAAGTTGGTGAGCAGTTTTTCATCTTGCTCTAGCAATTAGCTGCACATGTGATCTTTTTCCCAGTCAGCATAAATGGCAAGGTTGCTAGCTACTGGGTTCATGTTTGTTCAGCCATTGAGCTGTTCACAAGCCCCAAAGAATTGGAGTGTTTTTTTGAGTAAGTAATGTCCGGTTTCTGTATGTTTTTTCAAAAAAAAAATCCACACTTAACTTTTGCAGGGATTTGAACCTAGAACCGTTATGTTGGAAGACTGAGCTTCTTACCACTCAGCTACATTGTAGCTACTCACAGCTCTTTACATAAACAGACCTTTATTTGACACTGTGAGGAAAGGCCCGGTGATATCAGCCTGCTGGGTCACATGATATGTGGTTCAAATAAATCACACGCACCCCCTTTCAGCTCCCTGAGAGCTGACAGTGGATAGAGTAGATATGAAATGCCTTAGTGGCTAATTCCCTTTAAGAAAAAAGTGATTTTAGGGACTTTAACCTATCATGTGCATGTGTATCTATTTCAATAATAATCTAATACAAAGGAACAAATTACATAGCACGTGGTTCATTCAGCCAGTTCCTGAATTATGATAAATAAAATGAAATAACGTTTCTCCTAATGCATCCATTTTCCATCTTCTATACGTAGAGTACAACTTCTAGATATAGCTGTTCCACACCTCTGTACAGAGATTGTCACCGTTCACTTCAGTCCATGTACCTAATGTGACTCACAATGGGCTCAAATGGTGTGCTAATACAAATATGTATGTATGTTACATGTACATTTTTTTGTTGGATTCATATAAATCTGATAAAAAACTGAAAATATCTCTGTGCCTCTTTATGAAATTGGAGGTACAGTATGGCCGTGTGGCTGCCTTTTTCTTATAGTTGTAGCAATCCTTAAAAGGGATGTATCGCTTCTTTAGTCCGGCTGATTCATACTGCTCTCAGCTTCTCAACTCTAGAAATGCAGGGGCGTTTCTTCCCCTCCCAGCTGGGTGACATCATCCCCCCTTCACTGTTCATGCTGGCTCCTGAGATTCCCTCCTCCCCCCCTCTCTGAGTCCACATGTCACTGTGTCTCTCCCTATGCAGTCTTATTTATAAGAGCTGTATACATACCACAGGCTCCATTCAATCTAGACTGAGCACTGATCTCTTCTCCTCTCTCAGCTGGAGATTTGTTATAGATGAATCCAGTGTTCCTATGAACAGCACAGATGTCCCTTCTATGCAGGAGAGTTAGGCACCAAGACACAACTGTTATGTTTTCTGATTGTAGAATCTGCTGCAGTTTGTTTCTGCTAGGTGTGCAGAGAGAAATTGCTACGGCCCCTTAATCTGAGTCAGGAAGGGATCGACACACAATTGTGCTGTTTCCTGATTGTGGAAGCCCTGCAGTGTTATTCTGTTTCTTCTGGCTGTGCAGAGTGAAAATGTGCCGGTCACTTACTCTGAGTGAAAGAGACATTAATGCTAGCTTCTGTGAATACGGCCGACCAGGGCAGAATAGAATGTAAATGAGCTCTCAGCTATTGAAATGCAAGGAGGAGGTATCCGACCAGCACTTGATATCAGTGTAAACAGAAGATAAGGAAAACTGTGAATACAAGACAGCTTTGCTAACGACATCTAATTGCAAAGTTATTTGTTTTCACTGTCCCCTTATTCTGAAGGCCATTTAATGAAATGATACAACCCCTTTAAAGAGGTTGTCCAGAATATAAAAAATATACATAATGAAGGTACTGCTAGCCAAATACAGCACAACCCCTCATACTCACCTTCCTCATCACCTCCATTCCAGTGCTGTACACCATTGTAGTACATTGTAGGCAAGTTATCATGTTTGCTATGTCTGAAACCATACATATAACTCACAGTCTTAATAGTATACACGAAGCCTTCAGTGAATGACATGATCCAATGCGCAATACTTTGGCTATGGTGGCCTCTCAGATTACAGCACACATTACAGATGCCTGAGATCAAATGTCAAAAAGTAGATCCTCCAGCACCAAGATAAATGTTAAAACATCCAAACTTGAATGAATACTATTTAAAAACCAAAGGCTACCATTTAACTTGGTGCTAAAGGGGATCCACTTTTAGATATATGAGTTGCAGTCTAACCCGTGGTCTCGTGGGACCTCCGTACATCACTGCAACAGGCAACATACTAGAATCTCTTCTTATCTGGGACTGATGGATCAGTGAGTGATTGTTTCTTATTCTTTTTTTATAAAATGTCAGAGATCCCTGTACAGAATTTTTTTTTCACAAATAGATTTTGAAACTTGAATCTGTCCCTGTATGGTTCAATACTGATTTGAACAAACTTGTGAAAAAATGTGGGTTTGGGAGGTCCCAAACCTGAAGGTTTTCTATCTGGTCCTAATCTTGATTGCAACACCTTCACCCTAAGCTGGAGATAATTTAATCAATTCAAACCCATTAAAAAAAAAAAAAACTTATCTGTTACCCAGTCTAACAGCACTGACACTGATGTCACTTTTGTCTGTCATCACATAGCTAATCCCTATATGTTGTTGGACCAGAAGTGACATCACATGGTGTCGGAGCAGAAGCACAGAAGAACGGTTAACCCTAATGCCAATTTCGGCCATCAATTTTTGGCAAAAATTAGATTTGGCCCAACTCAAATTGAAACACTTGGGTTTGAGTCAAATCAGAAGTACAACACTACCATAAATATGTTTACATATTTTTTATTTAATGAACCATAAGTGTCTCTTTGACATCCAAAAAGTTAGGAGGTATGCAACACAGTTTGAATGGGGTGGCAGTACACAATTAAAACAGGCAGATGAAAGACCCCTTAACATGTGTTAGTCTGTTATTCTCAAGCATACAGACCCACGCGGAGAGTGGACTATTTACAAAAGTTAACAATTGATACCTCAGTGTCAAGGACTTGCTGAGATTATTAAGATCGTGGTCAGCTATATGACATTTTATTCACCATAGTTTGTTTTATTGATGGAATTTAATAGTGCATTTGTTTTAAGATTCATTTATAACCATTATATATATATTAATCTGATTTCAGGAAAAAAACAATTACAGAAAAATTTGACCACATGTCACTATTTATCTCCTCTGTCTGATACAAATAAATGAAATGGTAAATGCACCAACTGTTTTACTTTTTTGTCTGACTTTATATGCCCCAGGGTCAGTGACCTTTACTTCTTTATGATCCCTGAGCTGTGCTGAGAAGAGCCAAGATGAAGCCAGGGCACCTCTATGGCCTCCAGGAAATACACAGGTCAATGCCCTTTTATTTCTGATCATTTAACTTACTCTAGTGGGCCATGAAAAACTAAATCCCATTTCTTTCAGACTCATGGGAAGCTGGACTCTATTTGAAGCTTTAAATGAATGTCGTTCCTCTGACAGTCTTCTTCTTATGTATGCCAAGAGCCAGAGTGATATTATTAAGGGTTGAGTCACATAAGGTCATTACACCAGAAGTCTCTCGCAGGAAGTAATGGACGATAGCAAAAGTAACGCTGGACACTCAACCAAAGAAGTAAAGCTGTAGTTCATAAAGAAATTATGATAATAGCTTCCTGCTATTTTTTGTGATTAAGAACACAAAATATACATTAAGACCAGATGTAAATTCAAACAAGAAAATGAGGAAGATGAAGGAGTGCACATAATTGACTCTTCCATGAATTGTAGATAAAATCATATCTGTCAGTCTATCTATTTATGTGTCTAATATTTAGGTGCCTATACATAGGACAGTTAAACAGATTAAACCACCCTGTGTCTCTGCTGGGGATTTGTAATTTTCGATCTTGTCAGCTGAGCATCGAGGCCACTGTACAGGACAGAGCACATTTTTCCCTTTCTGTTGTTGGGGACTAAGAGCTGCTGAAGATTGGTCTTATGTTGTCAGTGTAGAGAACTTGTTGCTGGGTTTCTGCTGTCTAGTTTTGACCACTCGAGGCTGTCATCTGGGGGGCATGATAATGTGGGGTTGTTTCCGGCTAATACTCTGGATACTGCTCTAAAGACGACATAAAGAACAGGACTAGGATCCCTCTGGAAATTTGAGCTCAAGGTTTATATTATCACAGCTGATTATTTTTGCCTCCACATACCATCAATGTACCTTCTTACTCCACACACCCATCCCATAATGTCTCATGTTGCTCCTGCCAATAATATGCCCTAAACATACTTGTTCATTTGCATGCTAACCTGCATAACTACCTTCTTATGGAGCTAACTAACTTACCCAATTAGTGGTCTCTAACTGTCAAACAGATTTTGTCATCCACTCTATCTTATTTCATTTCAGGTGCCACCAGATGTCTATATTGTCCAAACTGCCCATTTGCCCAAAGTTTTTTTTTTTGTTATAATCAGCTCATCAATCACATGTATGTATATTTGTTTATGTACCCACCTAGGGATGAGTGATTCTATCGACAAAAGTTGAAATCGGCACGGTTTTTACATTTATCGGTGTTTCGCAATGATGTGATAGTTTACTTGAATATCATAATCACTATAACGTTTACAATCGTGCCTTTTTCAGCGCTTCCTGTAATTTTGGCGGCTAGCCAATCAGCGGAGAGCATAGAGCAGGGTGAGCTGGGTGTACGATGTCATGATTGGGCGGTGTATGGATCTCATTGGCTGCAAAAATCACACCTCGTTTTATGTATGCGACTACATTTCCTGTTCAGCCTCATTTCTCACTGATCTCACTACAGTTCAACACGTCTCACTGCCTGTCCCAATAGCTGTTGTCACAGCTCAGAGATGCAGTCTTCTTTTATACAGAAAACCATCCTTGTAGTTGTGAAGCTTAGGATATAGTTAGATTAGAAAATTTAAGTTCTGATTTAGTTAGAAAGAGACTTGTAAAGAAATCGAGTGGAAAGGAGGGTTAATGATCCGAAGACTAGTCTCTCCTGTCCTGAACTCACATGGAAAGCAGACCTCCCACCTGAGGTGAAATTGTCCCTTTTGTTTTTGCATTTCTATTGTCTGTGCGCCCCAGTTTTTTTGCCAATAGCCCCCTTGTATGCAAATTGGGTTACAGATAGTTGATAGTAACTGCCGCCTGTTGTCAGTGGTGCCAAAGCCGCCATATGTAATCCATATAACTTTTAAATAGTTCTATTTCACTCAGTGCATCTAAGTTTGGTGCAAATCATGCACTTGTACACAAATTAGGTTACAGATATTTTATAGTAACTGGCGCCTGTTGTCTGTGGTGCCAAAACCGCCATATATAATCCATATAACTTTTGAATAGTTCTATTTCACTCAGTGCGTCTCATTTTGGCGCAAGTCACGCACTTGTACGCAAATTGGGTTACAGATATTTTATAGTAATTGGTGCTATATGTCAGCGTTGTAAAACCGCCATATCTCATTCATCTAACTTTTCAATAGTTGTATATTGCAGTCTGTGCTTGTCAGTTTTTTGCCAATAGCCCTCTTGTACGCAAATGGGGTTACAGATATTTTATAGTAACTGGTGCCTGTTGTCAGTGGTACCAAAACCGCCATATGTAATCCATATAAATTGTAAATACAAAAAAGCAAATGGGCTCACATCTGTATCTTGTGAGGATCCCCGCTTTGCCATTCGCCACTCCGGGCACACCGCTGGCCACGGGGAATGCAGTTGTACGTATACGGATATCCTAACGGCGCAGGAAACAAAGCCTGCACCGCAAAGGATCCAGAGTCCGGCTGAGGTAAAATCAAAAAGCTTTATTGACATGCTAATAAAAAACTAAAGGATATAGAGAAACAAGTGAAAGATTTGGAGACTGAAGTGAATAAGTATATGGACATTCTGGAATTTAGCATAGCTCTAGGACAACTTAAAGAAACAGTTGATAAAGTGGAAAAAATAATTATGGAAAACAAAAAAAGAAAATATAATCGAGATATACAGGATTATAATAGAAATAGAGTATATACATGGACAAAAGAGAAACAAAGTTATATCCCTAGACCGATTTTGAAAAAGAAATGGAAGAAAAATAGAACAGTCAGTTTTTCTGACATTGAAAGCACAGATAGTGGCAATACGGACAGCGACATACAAGATCAGGATTATTCCACTATGCAGGATTCTATACCACAAACAATGAATCAGTCAAAAAACTAAAAAGGAAAAACAAAAAAGGACAACAACATCACTCCACGGAAATCTACAAGAACTTTGGCTCAGAGCAAACGAATATACAGGACATAATGGGGACATCACAAGTTATTATTCTGGCTCCGTTTGTACTTACACAACCTCAGCTAGAAGTCCTGAGCCAGGCTTTGAATTTCTTACCCATGCAGGATTTTGATTTATTCAGCACAATCTTGGATGTAAACAAATTTGTAAGGCTGTTAACAGTTAAAACACATTTTTTGAACACACAAGACAGGGATGATGAAACGGATAGGGTGGAAACACACATATTCAATGAGTTTGAATCTTTACAGTTCAAGGAACAAGTAGCTTTAGGAACACTGCAGGAACGTAATGCTGCTACCAATAGTGAGACAAGTGTACAGGGGATCCAGGAGACCGACGTCCATCACAAAATATCCAACCCAAGTTTTTATCCCTTAAAGGCAAGGGTTCCTGCCCTGGAGGCCTTTCAAAATGCCATGGAAAGAGATCTCATGACATTACATAATAAACACATCAATAAAAGGACCAACAAAGACAAAACAATAAAAAAATAATCTAACGTGGCCACAAATTAAAGCTCTACAAGAATTAAAATCCAATAATAATTACATCATTAAGAGAGCAGATAAAGGGGGGGAGGTGGTGGTGATGGACGCTGGTCTCTATACCATGCAGGTATACAAGATTCTAGAAGATTCTACTACATATCAGAAAATGCCAGAGGATCCAACAAGTTGTTTTCAAGGAAAAGTAGCAAAAGTTTTGCAGGAAGGTGTGGCTTTAGGAGTGTTGAGTGAGAAACCACAAAAAATTCTTAATGAAAGAGAACCCAGTTACACCCATATTTTATGGGACACCGAAAGTACACAAAGATACATTTCCACCAGGTTTACGTCCAATCATTTCAGGAAATGATTCCCTGAATGAGGGTTTAAGTAACTGGGTGGACGAATACCTACAGCCTATTGTACAGAGCCTCCCAGGATACATCAAAGATACACAATCCGTAAAAACTTTATCAGGTAGAAAGTGGGAATAGAGTTATGTATGGATTATTTGCGATGTCACGAGTCTTTATTCCTGCATACCACATAATATTGCAATTGTGGCATTAACCTTTTTTCTTGAACAATATGGTAAATACAACAGTAATTTGCAGGAATTCATCCTCATGGCAGTGGAGTATCTGCTCCAAAGTAATTTTTTCAAATTTGGCCATCAGTATTATCTACAACGCGTGGGCGCTCCAATGGGAGCCACTTTTTCCCCTTCACTGGCGAATATCACTATGGTGTGGTGGGAGCACCACGCCATTTATCGTGCTAGTAATCCCTATGTAGATTGCATTGTATGGTATGGGCGCTACATCGACGACCTTCTACTCATATGGGGTTGCGATGTAGCGCTCATACAGCCCTTCTTCATGTATATCAATGATAATCCCTTCAATTTATGTTTTACAGGGCATTGGGAAAAACAGAAAATCCCTTTTTTAGATATACAGTTGCAGGGTCAAATAGAAACAGGAAGCATAGTTACAACACTATATCGCAAACCTAACACTTGCAATACCATCTTAAAAGCAAATAGTTGCCATGCATCCAGCACTATTAAAGCTATTCCATATGGGGAATTTTTGAGGGCCAGAAGGATATGCTCTTTAGATAAAGACTACATGGAAGCGGACAAAAGCATAGAGGATAGATTGATTAAAAGAGGCTACAAAAAAAGCAGACATATGCAAGGCAAAACAGAAAGTCAGGTTAAAAAAACAGAGCCATCTGCTAGTGGAGAAAAGAGACAAAAAGAAAGATGCAAGTACTAAAGAAGTCTTCTTCTCTACTAGATACAGCAGAAATTTTAATCAAGTTAAAACTATCCTTAGGAGGAATTTGAATATCCTAAGACAGGATGAGAATTTGATTAAAATCTTAGAAGGGGAAGTACAAGTGGTATCCAGGAGAGGCAAAACCCTGGGAAATTCCATATTCCATTCCAATTCCATATTTCGCTGGGAAATTGCATATATACCCAAACCCATCAAAACCAACAAGGTGTGGCTGTCACAAAAAGGGTTTTTTAAATGTGGTGGTGAACATTGTAATGCTTGCAAAGTAGCTAAAAAAAATGACAGATTTTGAGGATGCTAGTAAACAACAAAATATAGTGTTCAGCAATTTATTAACCGCAATAGCCACCACCTCATTTATATTATTGAGTGCACCCTATGTGAAAAAAAGTATGTGGGTAGCTCGATTCGAAAAATTAAGACACGCATTATGGAACATGTCTCTGATTTTAAAAGACAACAGGGACAATTATCAGGAGCAGCCAAGCACTTTGTGGAACAACATAATGGAGATCTTAAGGCTTTTAGGTTTTATGCTATAGAACTTATAACACGCCCATATAGAGGGGGGGGGGGATTGGACCAAAGCCATTAGATACAAAGAGGCACAGTGGATTCTAAAATTAGGAACTAGGAGGCCAGGTGGCTTTAATTTCCGTACAGATATGCTTTAAATATATTGATGTTTTTTTTTTTCGTTTTCTTTTCTCTTCTATAGGTCCACTTGTATTCATGAATAGATTCTACCCTCTATATACATATAAATATATACTATTTAACATGGACTTAAAATATGTGCAATTTTCCCTATACCTTTAAATCTGGCCACCTATTTAATCTGTGTGATTTTTTTCTATACCTTTAAATGTTGCCATTTAGAGCATGGGAAAAGGGAGGGGTCTTTTTGTTTTTTGTCTTTAGAAATTCTTTTTAAACCATAGCAGAAACATAAGCTGCAACAACAGTGAGCAAGAGCTACACGCTTGAAACGCATCTGTTTGTACACGCCATTGTGGTGGTTTGTATGCTGTTTTGCTGTCTTTTATATTAGCACGTCAATAAAGCTTTTTGATTTTACCTCAGCCGGACTCTGGATCCTTTGCGGTGCAGGCTTTGTTTCCAGTGCCGTTTGGATATCCGTATACGTACAGCTAAATTTGAAATAGTTCTATTTCACTCAGTGCATCTCAGTTTGGCGCAAATCGTGCACTTGTACGATAGTTTGTTGAAAACTATCAATTGCTAGTGCTACTGGGCAGCTGTGAATCTCAGGGACTGAAGGAAGAACACTGTTGATTTGGTTTTACGGTTCTTCCACCAGACTGCATTTCACAGATATTTGATAGAAACAATTCTGTTTCTAATCCTAGTTGGCTGTTGGCAATTAGAGGGATTTAAGAACACCTGTGATTTGCCGTCTTTGCAGTAAAGTTTCTCAATAAGAAACAGTGAAAAACTCTTCTATACCTTTTACATTATTATCTTTCTGAACATGGAGCGAACTACAGGTGGTAAGCGAGCAAAGAATGGTGTAGGACATGGAGCTAGAGGTACGAGAGAAGGTGCTCCTTCTGCTGCTACGGACAACACGCAAGTCAGCACATCGTCAGTTGCAGGACCGTCAGGCCTGTCATCGCTGGGTCGGTTCCCTGTGAATCTCAATAATGAAGAGCATCGCCAATCTGTTCTTCAGTGGTTAACGCAACCTGTATCCTTAGGTTTTACCTCCTCATCCTCCCAGTCATGGCCACGAATAGGGGTCATGTTGTGGTAAAGGACAAGTATAGCCAATGTCCACTTCAACTAAAATGGTGGTTCAAAGACTACTTTCTTCCGGCACTTTTTAATCTGAGGTTCTATAATGGCATCTGTGTGGATTTTGGAGTCATGCTGCATTAAAGGACAGGTATAGTCAATGTCCAGTTCAACTGGTTCAAATACTACTTTCTTCCGGCATTTTGTGATCTGTGGGTCATGCAGATTTGAGGGTCATGCTGCGGTACAGGAGATGGATAGTCAATGTCCACTTCACTAAAATGCTGGTTCAAATAATACTTTCCTCCCGCACTTTTTAATCTGAGGGTCCCCATAAGGGCATCTGTGTGGATTTTGGGATCATGCTGCATTAAAGGACAGAGATAGTCAATGTCCATTTCACTAAAATAGTGGTTCAAATACTTGTTTCTTCCGGCACTTCTTATTCTGAGGGTCCATCAAAGACATCTTTGCTGGTTTTGGGGTCATGCCGCTGTAAAATAAACCAATAGTAAAGGTCTTATTGAAAAAGCGTATTTCCCAGGGCTCGTTGACCAACTGGATCCCATAGGGCCCTGCCAGCTGAACCTCCGCGTCCCTGGTTGGGACGTTCTTGCTGCCACCACATATGTGATGAGATGTTGGTCCCTGGTGCAAAAAGTGATAGGGTTCTCCTGCCAGTTCCCATGTCCCATTTCCAATACCAGTGTCTTGTTTTGTGTGAAAGGGGACCCTTTGCAGCTGCTACCGCTGTACCCGCTGTGGCTACGCCGTCCTCATGTTTTCGGTTAGCCATTGAACATAATGAATTATTTTAGCATATTAATTTTTTTCTGTGACTTTTACAGCCTAATTGTCTTGCCTAAGATGTAGCACGTATCCAGTTTACTGTTGCGGATGTTAATTCCAGCTTCTCCTCACCTGTTTGGGTGTAAGAATGAAGCTGTTGTTCCTCCCCCATAACAAGGTCATCGGCGATAATCGACTATCGACTAAAATTTGCCGATATCACTTTGACTCGATAACGATTGTTGACAAAAATCGCCTCACTATACCCCCCCCTACCCCCAAGTATTATTTAACTAATAGCCCACCACTGGGCTGAAGTGTAGTTTTTATTGGTACTATCGTGGGATACATGCAACTTCATATTAATTTTTAATTCCAAATTGTAGTGGATGTAAAATGATAAAAAAAAAATTAATTATTGTTTTGATTTTTTTCTCTTCTATAGCACGTACAGGAAAAATTTAAGTTATATTTTAAAACCCGGACCTTACGATGTGTGATCCCAAATTTTGGGGTAACTTTTTTATTTTTTTATTTGCAAAATGCCAAAAGAGGGGTGAATTGAAATTTTAGTATTTACTTTTTTACCTTACACCCCCCCGGGGTACTTGACTTGATGACCCATTGCGTCAACTATCGTTTGGGATGATAGTCATATCGTCAATTACAGCTGATATCCATAATAGATAATCCCCCGAGGGGCCATTTTAAAGTCTATGGGAGGGAACAACACCTTTCTTACACCCAAACAGGGTGGAGAAGTGGAATTAACATCCACAACAAAAAATGGATATTCTACAAACTTAGGAACACAATTAGGCAAAAAAAAGGGCACAGAAAAAACCTCACAGACTATTCACTATCCCCGTCTTGTAAAACCATGACCTTAAAAATGCATGACCGACAAATTAAAAAAGGCCAGGGCAGTATTATTTTAAACCATCATTTTACTTGAACGGAGCAGCATGACCCCTTTAAACCCCTGCCCACAGAAAAAAAAATGCCTGAAAAAGGAGTCTTTGAACCACCATTTTAGTTAAAAAGGGCATGACATGCCTGTCCCGGGGCCCCAAACATGATTTAAAACCCCGCTGACCCCCCAAATTAAAATGCCCAGAAAAAGGAGTCTTTGAAACCCCTTTTTTGTTGAACTGGATATTTACTTCCCTGTCCTGGACTGCAGATGACCCCAAAAACCCGCAAAGACCACATGACGAATGGGGACAACATTTTTTGGCCAAAGACTGGGGGGACGAGGAGGTAAGACTGCTGGATTTCAGGGTTGCATTAACCCCCTAAGAACGATTGGGCCCCTGTTCGTTACTGAATTCACAGGGCCCTACCCAGCGAGACAGGGCAAAATCTTGCAACCGACGATCCGCTGGCTTTTCGTGTTGTCGCCCCGCACTGGGAAGGACCCTTCCTCTCGTACCTCTACCTCCTACACCCCCCTTTGCTCGCTTTCCACCGCATTTTTGCTCCAGTTCAGAAAAATAAAAAATTTTAAAAAGGTATGAAGGGGTTTTTGACAGTCTTACTGAAGACGGCAAAGCACAGCTATTCTTAAATCCCTCTAATTTCCTACAGCCAACTAGGATTAGAAACTGAATTGTTTCTCGCAAATACCTGTGAAATGCGGTCTGGTGGAAGAACCGTAAGACAAAATATCATACAAGTGCGCTATCTGCGCCAAACTGAGATTCACAGAGCGCAATAAAACTATTCAGAAGTTACACGGATGAGAAATTGCGTTTTTTTGCAGCATGACAAACGAGAACAGTTGCTAGAAAATTTTTCTATCACAATTGTCGTCCAACGTGGCTATTTGAAAAAAAATAGGGCCGCACCACGTGCAATACAGCTATTTAAAAGTTATACGGATAACATACGGTGGTTTTTGCACCAATGAAATACACCAACAGTAACTACAAAAATTTCTGTATCCAAAATTAAGTACAAGGTAGCTATTTGAAAAAAACTGGGCGAACCAAAGTGCAATACAGCTATTTAAAAAATTAAAACGGATAAGAAAAGGGTTTGGGGTTTTTGCACCAATGAAATACAACAGCAGTTACCACAACTTTTTTGTATTCAAATTTAAGTACAAGGTGGCTCTTTTGAACAAAACTGGGCGCACCAAAGTGAAATACAGCTATTTAAATGTTATACGGATAATAAAGGGGTTTTGCACCAATGAAATACACCTGCAATTACTAGCAAATTTCTGTATCCTAATAAAAAGTACAAGGTGGGTCTTTGAACAAAAATGGGGTGCGCCAAAGTGAAAAACACCTATTTAAAATTTTATATGGATAATTAATATGTGGGTTTTGCACCTATGAAATACACCTGCAATTACTAGCAAATTTCTGATCCTAATGTAAGTACAAGGTGGGTCTTTGAACAAAACTGGGCTGCACAAAATAAAAGGTACTATTTCACCTCAGGTTGCGAGGGGTTGTTGCCAAAAACTGGTGAAAAAAAAGCCATTTCAATGCAGGTTCAAAGCAGAGTCTGGGCTGCACAACATACACTCTCCTTTCAAAAGCCTGCCTGCCTGTCTGTCTGTGTTCGCCCGCACACCCCCACCAACCCCACCACCCCCCTGCGGCTGTACAGTGCTAGATGCTTCTTTAAAAGTCTCTGTCTAACTAACTAAGAGCTGAAATTATCTAATCTACCTATGTTCTAATGTTCACAGCTAAAACAAAAGTTTTTCTGTATGAATAAAGAGAACTGTGTCTCTGACTGAGCTAAGCTGTATTGAGAGAGATCTAGCACACGTCCTGCTCTATTGAGAGATACTAAAACACTGATGATGAACAGGAAACGCTGTTCATGCAAAACGAGGTCATGGGGATTTTCAAGCCAATGACAACCATACAAAATCACAGTCATGACGTCGCACACCCAGCTCACCCTGCCAATGCTCTAAGCTGATTTGCTGGCCGCCAAAATGACAGGAAGTGCCGAAAATGGCACATAGAAATTTAAATTATGCACAGATTCTCACCTAAAATATCGCGTGATCGGAAATTTCCGATCAACCTAAATACCGTGCCGATTTCAACTTTGTCGATTATAATCGCTAATCCCATGTCGTTAATTCCTTAACTGCTCCCACTCATTCTTCCTGTCTAAATGTCCCCAGGCCATGTCCCTGCTAATTACCAACCTCCTCCAATCACCTGTAGTTTCTATCTACTTAGTGATGTTCTTTACCTACTCTCTGGGCAGCAAGTATAAGTTGAAATGGACCAGAGTGGTGAAGAATTCCAGCAGTAGAAGTACTGTAGACTCTCTCTTTAGAAAATCTTGTGTACACTCCTGTTAATATGTCAAGGTATGTGTCTAATGTACAGTAGATACAGAAAGGGTCAGTAAGAGGCCAGGGCCAGGCCACAGTGATTCTGTGGTTTCTTGAGATATCAGGCTGACATAGTTCCTGGAAGGATCAAAAACAGTCAAAAGTCTTACCTTTAGTTATATGTCTGCCCATACATGGCCAACAGCATTTTTTTGGAGATTTACTTATAAATGATGTCCATGTCTCTAACCATTTCGCCACATTAACAAACAAAAAACTGAAATTCAAGAGTAAAAGAGGAAGGAAGGGACAGTCAAAAGCCGTATAAATATGGCATACATATTTCAGGTATTTTCGGACCTTCCTGCAACAGGGGGGCGTCTAGTCTCTGCCACCATTTGGCCTAAAGTTTTACACAGATTGCCATTGCCCCATTTCCTGTTTGCTCTGTTATCTGTCATTGTTTGTTTGATGCTGTCCTATTTCATGTCTACTCTATATGTATGCTTCAATTTTTATACACATGTGGACAAAATAGTTGGCCCCTTTCCCTTTCCCAAACCTTTTTACTGAAAATGGACAAAAAGGGCTTTTTCCCCGCTGGGGCCCACATCATAGGCGGCAAGTTTTTGGCTGTTTAATTACAGCTAAACCAACTTTTAACAGCAGGGATCAAGCGTCTCCAAATCCCTGCTTTTTAAAAACCTTTTAAATTTTTCCATGGCAGCCCCCGGTGTCTAAATGAAGGAAATTTGGTGAAAAGGGGAAAACTTTTTTACTCCTCCCAAATCTTCCCACTTGCTTTGAGATCATAAATTGCTTATCAGTTACTATGGAAGGGTTTCATAGCTGACATGTTAAGACTTTTACTACATCCTGCCTCAAGTAGGAACTAATGAAACCACCATCTTGGTAGACTGTTTTGCAGAAGGTTGTATAAGTGATGGTTTCCTCTAGTGGTCAAATGCCCTAGGGGGACTGCTTCTTTGAAAAATAAAAAGTTTTACAATAAAAAAAAATAAAAAAAAATAAATGTTCCAATCACTCTCCTTTTGTCATTTTACAAATAAAAAAGTTACACATAAAAGTGGAAATCCCCCGTTTTTTAAATTATCCAATCTATTTAAATATAACTTTACTTACCCATGCCCCTGAATTTTTGAAGAAAAATAAATTTCCCCAAAGGGCCAAGATTGTGTTTTTATGGTCATTTCACATCCTCAAAAAATTGGAATATAAAAGTGATCAAAAAGTCACATGTACCCCAAAAATGGTCCCAAAATAAAAGCAACATTTAAACCCCACAAAAATGCACTCACACCGGGTGGAAAAAAAAAAAAAGTTTTTGGGTTCGTCCCCCATTGGTTCTATAAACGTCAAGGGGCACCAATAAAAAGTAAAACCCTTGTTCTGAAAAAAAAAGGGCCCTTTAAAAATGTCTACGGATGCAAAAATAGATGTAATATAAAAAATCCAAAAATTACGGCTCTTGAACGGCACTGAGGAAAAAAATGGTGACCAAAATAACGCAAAACTATCAATAATAATAATTGTGGTTCAAATGGAAAACAAAACAAAACAAAAAAGAAAAAAGGGAAAATTGTTCTGGAAAAAAAAAGTTTGGTACCCCTAAAAAAGTTGAAAAAAAAGGGAAAAAATCCGTATTTTAGCATCATGGGTGCTTTTAAACTTGTAATCAGTCAGCCCGGACAATTTAAAAATAAAAGTTGTTTTTTGTCCCCTTTTTTGGTATCATAGGTGAAAAAATTTGAACTTTAACCAATAGAAGCAAAGGGAAAGAGTTGTCTCGGGAGATTAGAAAAAAAAAAGTATAAGCAAACATGTTTCCTGTTCCCTATAGTCCGCACAAATTTATTCAAATTGGGGCTAGGGATTTGTACCCAAACCCCCCTTGGACGTGGCCACAAAAAGGAAATTAAAGACATTTTAAAAAACCCCCTTAACAAAAACGGACATAAACTTACGTAAACAGTGCCCGGTAAGGGGCTTTGCAGTGGGATGGCAATGGTGATGGCGGGCAATTGCAATTAACACTCACAAGTTCCCGCACGGGCGGTTTTCCGGAAAACCAACCATTTCTTTTTAAAACCCTTGAACCCCAAAAGGGGGAAAATTAGCTGCAAGATCCTGTATCCCAATCACTTAACATGGCAGCGGGTAAGCCTCTGAAAGCCCTTCCCCTCATTTGCCATTTTTCTTTTTTTAAACAAACCTTCCTGCCCAGTTTTGTATTGTAAACCCAAAGTGCTTTTGGCCTAACAATGAAATTTAAGCTTTTTAAAAATGATTGCACCCCCTGTTAGCCCAAGCACCCAAAAGGGGGACTTAATTTTAAAAAAGTAAAAAAAAAAATATTAAAAGTTCAAGTAAACCCCCTTTTTTGTCTTTTTAAAACAAAAAAAAAAAAGTAAAATAAAAAAAAAAATTTATACTTTTTTGTATCGTCTCATCTAAAAAAAAGCCCAAATCTATTAAAAATAAAAATTATCCCAAACACTGAAAAACCCGCAGAAAAAAAAAAAGTCAAATGCCAAAATTTTTTTTTTTAGTCATTTCATGCCCTTTTAAAAAATTTTGAAAAAAATTTGACCCAAAAAATTTGGCATGTTTTCCAAACGGAACCAATAAAAAAAACACTGCAGAAACCAAAAAAATTTAAACCCCTCACTCAACCCCAATATTTTGTTTTTCCCAAAAAAGTTTTTGGGTTTCCAGGGAAAAAATTTTTTGCTGTAAAAAAATTTTTTTAAAGATAAAAAATTTTTTTTAGTTTTTTTAAGGGTTTAACCAAAACATAACTTTTGGGGTTTTTCGGATTTGTATCCACCTGTAAAATTTCAATAACACATCATTTCCCAACCCCGCAGAGTGAAAAAGCTTTTAAAAAAAACCCCCCGCAAACATGGCGCAAGTATTTTTTTTTTCACTTTTTTTCCCCCATTTAGAATTTTTTGGGGTTTTCCCCAAAGAAATATTTAATGATATAAATGAAGGGACACCAATAAAAAAAAAGGTCATCTTGTCTCGCAAAATAAAAGTCCTCAAAAAGTCTATGAGATTAAAAATAAAAAAAAAAAGGTGAGAAAAAAATATAAAAATTTTCACGTTTTCTAACCGGATGGCCTAAAAACGTCTTGGGGAAAGACTGATCCTCTGGGCCCCCCCGTGGGGGCAAATGGCAACACAGGGCGGTGGGTAGCCAAGTTCAAAGGGCCCGGGATAGGGCCCGGGCCCCTGGTTGAAGGATAAAAGGATGTGTAGCTGAGTCCGGTGACAGAGTCCCAGACAGGGGAACAGAGGTAAATTTTGGCCCGCAGGGAAACCCCAGGCGCTAACTGGGGAAAATGTAAATCAGGGAAAAAGCAAAGGGGAAAAAGGATGCGCTGGACACCAGGGTTAAATTCAGAAGTTTCCCCAGGAAAAACTGGAAACCAGGGGGTTTAAATCCCGCAGGGGCTTCCCGCAAAAAAGGTCTAGCCTAAGGAAGAACACCAATTAATTTCCCCCAAGCTAGGAAGGAAAGGTTTCCCTTAAGGGAAAGGGGAAACCCCAAATCAAAACAACACAAATTAATTATGCTGTGCACATCCATATATTTTGAAAAACGTAAGCTTTGGTCACCCCGGTTTAAAAGGGAATAGCATACATCTTTAAATTTAAAATATTTAGTGGCACACCCACAAAACTAAGTAAAACAACAAAGGGATATAGGAAATTTTTTTTAAAAAGCATTACTGGGTAAGGGAAAAAATTAAAAACCTGGGGTTCTTAGTTTTCAGTTTTTTGATCAAAAAAAATTTTTTTAAGCTCACCCTCCCAAAAGCGTCAAGGGGAAACCCCCCACAGTTTAGTTCCCCCAACACTAACATGTTACCTCACTAGGAGTCCATTCAGAAATACAAACCCTCAGGGGGGTGATAGGGAACTTGCCTTTCTAATTTTCCCCCGCACGGGTTTAAAAAAAGGGGAAGGGAGTTTCAGCAAGCCAATGAGGTTGCCATCCCCCAAATAGACCACACAAAATTTAATTTGGGTGTGCACATCCATAAAATTTTGAAAAACGTAAGCATAGGGGCACACTTGGAAAAGGGAATAAAATACATCTAATACAAATATCATTTGGGACACTACAAAACTAATAAAACCCAAAAAGGTTTTATAGGGAATTTTTTGAAAATTCATTACTGCTAAGGAAAATAAGAAAAAAACCCGGGGTTCTTAGTTTTCATTTTTTTTTCAAAATTGTTTTAAACTCACCTCCCAAAAGCGCAAGGGATCCTACACAGGGGGTCCCCCAACCCCTAAAAATGTTACCTCACAGGAGTCCATTCAGACCAAAAACCTCTCAGGGGGGTGATAGGAACTTGCAACTTTGGGAATTTTCCTGCACTGGTTTAAAAAGGTTTAAAGGGGGGGTTTCCAAACAAGCCAACCCAGGTTCCATCCCCCAAATAGACTACACAAATTAATTAGGCTGTTTGGGACATCCAAATATTTTTTAAAAACGAAAGCATAGGGCACACGGTTTAAGGCAATAGCATAACCCTCAAAACAAAAATCAGTGGCACATACAAAACTAAGTAAAAAAACAAGGTGTAAAAGGAATTTTTTGAAAATGCAAATTTCGTAAGGGAAAAAAAGAAAAACCTGGGATTCCTTTTGTTTGCAGTTTTTGAAACAAAAAATTGTTTAAAACTCACCTCCCAAAAACGTCAAGGATCCCACACAGGTGAGTCCCCCAACAAATAACATGTACCTTCACTAGGAGTCCCCTTCAGACTAACAACCTCCCCCGGGGGGTGATAGGAACTTGCTACGAATTATCCTTCACTGGTTTAAAAAAAAATTTAAAGGGGGGTGGGAGCAAGGGCCCAAAGAGGTTGCCCATCCCTCAAATAACTACACAAATTTAATTTTGGCTTGCCCCCATCCATATATTTTGAAAAACGTAAGCATGGCAACCAAATGGTAAGGCAATTCATACATCTAATAAAAAATATCATGGCACACCCAAAAAAACAAAGTAAAACATCAAGGGATATAGTAATTTTTTTAAAAAGCAAATTTCCCGCTAAGGAAAAAATGAAAAAACCTTTGGGGTTTCTTAGTTTTCAGTTTTTTTTTATAAGAATTGTTTTTAAACTCACCTCCCAAAAAACGTCAAGGGAAACCCCCCCACAAGGAGTCCCCAACACAACAGTTACCCCCGGGCACAAAGTCCATTCAGACTACAACCTCTCAGGGAGTGATAGGGAAATTGTACTGAAATTTTCCTGCACGGGTTTTAAAAAAGGTAAGGGGTGCAGCAAAACCCAAAGAGGGTTTCCACCCTCAAAAAAGACTACACAAAATTTAAATTTGGGTGTGCACATCCATATATTTTGAAAAACGTAAGCATAGGGTTTTCACATTGGAAGGCAATAGCATACATCTAATAAAAAATTTATTTGGGACACTACAAAACTAAATAAAACATCAAGGGAAAAAAGAATTTTTTTAAAATGCATTAAATGCTAAGGAAAATAAAAAAAAACCCGGGTGTCACATCAAGGATGTGCAAATGACCCCAACTGGTTTCCCAGCCCACGTCCCCCGCCTACTTGACTTTTTTTCCCTAGGCGGCAGACGGGAACTGGGGCCAAACCCTGTGCTTAAAAATAAAGTGGGTGGGGCCGTGAGAAAACAAGAATTGTTTAACAGTTTCCCGGGGCAAATCAAAAGGAACGCCAAAGCAAAAAAATTTAAAACCCCAAGGAAAAAAACTAAACCACTGAGGGTCAAAATCCAAAACCCGGGAAACGAAAAAAAACAAAAACCCGGAACAAGGCCGGGTAAGGAGAACAAACCGGGTCAGTTTCACAGATAACAAAACAAAAACACAAAGCACAAGAAAAACAAGGAATCCAGGGAAAAATCACAGGGGCAAAACACAGCCTTTAGGGAGTTTAAAAAAGGGATTCCTGGATACCGGCCCCTGCAGCTGATTGGAAAAGGCCTCCCCGGGGCCTTTCCCCTTTGGCTGGTGCACCCCGCCCCCTGTCAGGGAGTTGGGTTGGGGGGCCCTGTCCCCCTCACAGAGTTTTCCCGCAAACAAAGTGGGATCAGGGGAATCGTGCATCAGCTGCTCAGCCGCAGATCCCAAAACCCCGAGCACAAACCCCCCCTGACATATCCCCCCCCTTTTTTTGGGGGGGGCCCGGACCCTTCCCGGTTCCCGGGTTTTTCTGGGGAAATCCAAAAGGAATTCCCTCACTAGGCAATCAAAAAGGATAGGTTTTCCCCCGGAAACCCCTGAACTCTCCTCAGGAACCCAAAACCCCTTCCCAAAGGACCAGGGAAGCAGGACCTTTGGGGTTTCCGAATCTAAAAATTCGGGCACTTCCCTTTTCTAACTCCCCCCCCGCTAAAGCGAACTGGAGAAGGAGACCCAGAGGGGGGAGTCCCCCCGGCCGAATATAAAACCCCTTTTCGAAAATGCACCCCCCGGACACGTTATGTAAAAACGGGGGAGAAGAGGGTTTTTTCAGCTGATAAGCCCCCCCGGGTTAAACCCCACCTCCCCGAAACCCCAAATGAACGTTTTAAAGGGAAAAGGGGAGGGGATAAAATTTAAACCAAGGGGGACGAGTTCTGGGAACCTTAGGCCCAGCGCAACTTCACAAGATGCCGCATAAAGGGCCCCAAAGCTGCACAGCTGGGTTCCCGGGAGACTAACAAACCTGCACACATAAATTTCCCAGCATGGTAAGGGAAAAATCTGCAAAACAACCGCTGTCCCCCAAAACCCGACTAATTTTTCCCTGAAATTTCCAAATCAAACCCCGGATTAAAAAAATTTTTTTTAAGCCAGGCAAAAACCCCCCAAAACCAAAATCAGGGGAGGCAAACCCCTCCATGACGAAAAAATACACTTTTCAATATGTATGGGTCCGACCACCATCTCCAGCTCAGGGGTAAAAATATTGAATTGCCCCCCCACTAGTGGGGGGAGTCAATACCACTAACCCCCCAGTGATTCCCGATAGGGTCTACCCCCCAAAAAGGGAAGGCCCCCGACATTTGGCGAAAGATGCATCCAACAAAATTAGAAGCTGATCCAGAAACCACAAACCACCTCCCAGAACCGGGCACGACAAATATGAAATCTTTTAAATGGTAGCAGCAAAAATTATTAATACAAAAGGAAAAAACCGCTCCCCCCTAGGGGACCTCCTGCCGACCACCTAGGCGTTGGAGTCCCTTTTCCCACTTGGGCTTCCGTTTTGGGGGCATTTCCCCCCCAATTCTGTGTCCATCTTCTCCACATAAAAAGCCCCAACCCCCGGGTGCGACGAGTACTCCTAAAGGTCGCAGCCCCCATAACAGAAAAAGCCCCCACTTGCATGGGGGTCCCCTTAGTTTTAAAAAAACAGAAAAACAGGGTTTTTGGGGGGGGGACCATGGTTTGGACCGGGGGGGGGGGGCCCCCTTTTCCTGCCCTTCTTTTCCCCCTAAAACGTCTGTCCAGACGAAAGGCCAAACCATGGGCCTCAACTAAAATAACCCCGGGGGAGGTAAGCCCCCAATAAATCCTTCAAAATGGTCCCTCTAAACCCCAACTAAAAAGGAAACCCAAGAGCTGCGTCGTTCCACCCAGACGGAAAGCCCCCAGCGATGAAATTCAGAGCAAAACCCTTTCCAAAAGTCCCCTTTTCACCCTGCCTAAGGTGGTCACTTACCTCGGCCCCCAGCTTCCCCCATCTGGGGCATAAAGGAGTACCCCTAAAGCGCAAAGAACCTTTCCCCCCGAAGACGTTCAGGGGAAATCCCTGCGGGAAAAAGAAAAAGCCCCGCCCCGGGGGGACCCTCAGAAAAACAAAACAATCCCCACCCTTTGTTTCCTCATTCCCTGAAAGGGAATTTGGGGGGAGCCTAAAATACAGGCGACAACCCTCTCTAAATGCCAAAAAAGGCCTTTCCCGTTACCTGTGAAAACCCGTCAGGGAACTGGGATAGGGGGCTCCACGGAGGGGAAGGAAAGGGAAAGGGGGCCCCCCTGACTTGGGGGAGCCCCCTGTTTTTTTTCTAACCCCTCGCGCCCCGATCCGGCTAGCTGGGGTTTCCCCTGCAACGCTCTACCATAGCTTTTATGGGGTTTCCCTATTTTAAAGGGGAGGGGCAAATAACGGTTTCGGCCTTTTGATAAGGGCACGTCAAGTTGCAAAGGGGTGAGCCCAAAATGGTTCCCCCGGCCCCCCCGTCCCTCCTAAAATTTACGTGCCTTTCCCTTTGGCGCATCCGGCAACTGGGGGGCAGTCCCTGCGCCCACTAAGTGCCCGGGGGCCCTGAAAGCAAAAATGGAAGACAGGGCCGGGCAATATTTAAAAAGGAAAGCCAAAAGGGCCCCAAATCAAAACCCGAGGAAAAACGTTTAAAACCCCCGGGGGTCAAAAAACCAAACGGAAGGGGAAAAAACACAAGAAACAGGAGACCCAAACCCCGGGGGAAGGAGAACCCAAACCGAGGGCAGGTAACAAGAAAAAGAAAAAACAACAACACAAAAACACAAGAAAGGGAAGGTAGCCGGAATTTTCACAGGCGCAGCACACAAAACCCCTTCCCCGGGGTAAAAAAGGGATTCCTGGATACCGCCCCCGCAAACTTATTGGAAAAAGCCCTCCGGTCCTCCCAAATTTGGGTTTTGCCCCCGCCCCCCGTCCTTTAGTTTAGCTGGGCTTGTTCACTCACAAGTTTTCAGCAGGGATTTCTTTTAGGGGGAATCGTGCATCAGCTGCTGCACCTTTCAGATCCCTAAGCCTGAGCACAGCCCAGCCCCCACACCTGGGGTTCCTTTTTTTACAGTTTTTTATCAAGAAAATTTTTTAAGCTCAAAACCTTTCCCCAAAAACACAAGGGGGTCCCACACAGGGGAGTTTTCCCCCAAAACTAACATTTTACCCTCACTAGGATCCATTCCCAACCAAAAACTTTTTTCCCGGGAGTGATAGGGAATTTTTCAAATGAAATTTTCCTGATGGTTTTAAAAAAGGTAAAAGGGGGGTGCACAACCCAATTTAGGGGTTTCCATCCCCCAAATTGACTACACAAATTTAAATTTGGCTTGCACATCCATATATTTTGAAAAACGTAAGCATAGGTGCACACTGGTAAGGCAATAGCAACATCTAATACAAATATCAGTGGCACACTACAAAACTAAGTAAAACATAAAGGTATATAGAAATTTTTTGAAATGCATTACTGCTAAGGAAATATGAAAAACCTGGGATTCTTAATTTCCCAGTTTTTGATCAAGAATTTTTTAAGCTCACCTCCCAAAAGCGTCAAGGGATCCTAGCACGGGTGAGTCCCAAAACACTAAAAATGTTACCTCACTAGGAGTCCATTCAGACTACAACCTCTCAGGGAGTGATAGGAACTTGCTACTGAATTATCCTGCACGGGTTTAAAAGAGGTAAGGGGGTGCAGCAAGCCAATGAGGTTGCCACCCCTCAAATAGACTACACAAATTAATTAGGCTGTGAAACATCCATATTTTTTTGAAAAACGTAAGCATGGGTGCACACGGGTAAGGCAATAGCATAATCTAATACAAATCAGTGGCACACTACAAAACTAAGTAAAACATCAAGGTATATAGAAAATTTTTGAAAATGCATTACTGCTAAGAAAATATGAAAAACCTGGGATTCTTAGTTTACAGTTTTTGATCAAGAATTGTTTTAAGCTCACCTCCCAAAAGCGTCAAGGGGACCCCAGCACAAGTGAGTCCCTAACACTAACATGTTACCTCACTAGGTGTCCTTTTCAGATAAACCTCTCAGGGAGTTGATAGGAACTTGCTACTGAATTATCCTGCACGGGTTTTAAAAAGAGGTAAGGGGAGTGCAGCAAGCCAATGAGGTTGCCATCCCTCAAATAGACTACACACATTAATTAGGCTGTGTACATCCATATATTTTGAAAAACATAAGCAGAGGTCACAGGTCACTGGGCTGGACATAGGAACACTGACTCTTTAAATACTCGTGCACTGCCGCGGGTGCGCCCTAGGGGGCATGCACACACGGAGCGGCAGCCAGAGCAGACGAGAGCAAGCAGGAGCGAGGGCCGCTGAGTGGATGCTGGTGGTGGACGCCGCTGTCGCTACCGCGGCAGGTAAGTACACAGGGCCTGCAGCAGAGACACGGGCATGACCATGGACCAAGTCAGCGGCCGCGGTGTGCACCGTGACACCAATGTGTCAACCCCAAAAAATGCAGGGTCCTCAGGGGGTTAAGAGACTAATAATACGAATGGTAATCAAAGAGCCCAGAACAACTTCCAAGAGATTAGAGATGGTTAAAGTACATCAGTGTTTGATTGCACCACCAGTCATTGTCTTTGCTAAAGTGGACTTAATGGAAGAGAATGAAGGAGTAAACCACTGTTGAAAGCAAATCATTAAAAAGCAAGATTGGAATTTGCCAAGATGCATATTGACAAGTAATAAAGTGTCTGGGAGAATTTCCTTTGGACAGATGAGACAAACCTGGAGCTTTTTTTCAAGTCACATCAGGTCAGTGTCGGGAAGCTTGCCTTCAATCACAGGTCATGGGTCCTCCAAAAAGGTAA